>JANHZT010002099.1:10198-26525 GCA_032468215.1 Stegonotus admiraltiensis | reverse complement strand
GTGGGCCTGGGAATCTTCACGGCACCCATCCAACCACCCAGAGGGTGCCACGTCTCCAGGTCGCCACTAGGCCGCTGTTTCAATTTCTTATTAACTGTCTCAATCCTGTAATTGTTGCCATGTTTTCTTGTGATAGAAGACACTTTAGTAATCCTTTGAAACAGTAATAGTGCTTCTGAAATTTTATAATCTGTACTTAAATTAGTATTAGACATTTTAACTGAAATGTTCAAAGTCATTGTCTTTCAAATTATACATGACGAACTTGAAAGCTGATTATGATGCTTTCTTGCATTGGCTCCACTCCTCCACTCCACTTCTCTGCTCACAACAGAATACCTTATGACACCACGCTTGAAATCTTGGGATTAGACAATTTAGAACTATGCCACCTTCGGTCTGACCTAAGCGTAGTACACAAAATTATCTGCTACAACATCCTACCTGTCAATAATTACTTCAGCTTCAACCGCAATGATACATGAGCACACAATAGATACAAACTTAAGGTAAACCGCTCGAAACCTGATTGCAGAAAATATGACTGAGTGGTCAATGCCTGGAATGCACTACCTGACTCTGTGGTTACTTCCCCAAACCCCCAAAACTTTAACCTTAGACTGTCTACTGTTAACCTCACCCCATTCCTAAGAGGTCTGTAAGGGGCGTGCATAAGTGCACCAACGTGCCTACCATCCCTGTCCTACTGTCCCAATTTATTCATATCCTTATCCTGAATTCATAATCATGTTTATACTTATGTCTGTTATCTATTTGACAAATAAATAAAACAAAAATAAATAAATAAATTGTTGTATGTTTTTTTTCTGAATATTATCCCCCACATTATTCCCCCTCTTCCCATATTTTTTCAAAATAATTACCTGCAGGATAGATTGGATTAAGAAATAAAGACTGCTCTAAAATCTTCCAACATTGTCAGAGTGGATTTGGACGTGGGTCATCTGTCTTCTACTCCAGTATCTTGAACATCATTAAGTTCAGAAAACATTAAAGTGGTAATCATGAGATACTGTCTAGTACAGCTATAGTACTATGAAGTATTAAGTGCTACTAACAACATAGTAAAGAGTAGGGTTGTGCAAGTGTCTAAAAAACCTGTCTTCTGTACAATATTCCAGTGTGATATGTTCTTTTTTGTCCTTTAAGAAATGTAGAAAATTCCATAATCATTTACATTTGCAATGCAACATATTGAAAGGTTTCTATGTATATCCCTTAATATACTTAACTATTAATGAAAATTGCCCAGAACATTTTAATGGAAATCATCCTGGTTTTTATTCTTTGGTATGTAAACTGTCCTAGTGAAAGTATTAAAAATGCAACTTTATCTAATGTAGACTCTCTGTCTCTTTTTTTTTTATGTAATTATCTTTGTATCTATTCAGTCTTCATTAGAATTTAGCCCATATAGCAGTGTTACATTTCTCTTTCTCAGTAGGCTATTTGGCAAATCACTGAGTGATTTGAAAAGAAAAGAAATCCATTTCAGAAGTCACTGAGGACATTATGAATATCAGTGCAAAAAAGCAACAACAAAGAAGGACCCAGATTGTCTGTTTAATTGTCTTTTGTATTTCAAATCAAAGTTCCACTCTCCTACTAAGCTATCTGGAGATGAGCAGACAGCACTGCTAACAAATATATCCTTGTCTTCCCTTTCCATGGTGCAAGTGATATATTGCTTCGAAAACTGCATGGATCTCAGAAACTTATTTTGTTATGGTTCAAGATCAAATCCCAAAGTTCCACACAATATAGAATCTGAAATTGTATTTTCACTTTCAGCAACTTTAAGGCTAGACAGATTAAATGACTGCTTCTGTCTCTCTAGGATTTTAAAATGGTCAGGATTGATTTTTCTACTTGAAGTTTAGAACTAGTTAGATGCAATTTCCACCCCTTGGGGGGGTGGGGGGGAGAGTGCTGCAGTGAGAGTTGCTCCTAGTGTCATACATGATAAAAAAAAGGAATTTTAGTCACAAAATCTTATTCCAATATTAGCTGATGAGAACCTGTTAATCCACACAGAAGCAATTTAACAAATATCTGAAACTCACCTGTAAGGGAGACATTAAAGCGCCATTTTCTACATCAAATATATAGGAAATGTTTCTGCATAATAGAAAGGGGAAATAAATATATCTTTTCCTTTGCAATCTAATTTTGTAATATTGTGGCATGCTCCAGCTCAATTTAAGGGTGTTAAAATTCTATTGTCTCTAAGAGTTTCATACAGTATCTTGGGAACTAACATATTTATCCACTTGTAAAGTCTAATCCACTTTCAAAGAATTCACTTCATAAGTTGACTGTCCATAAACCAGTATACTAAGACTGTTTTCATATACAGTCATAAAGTAAAGTATAAGGTGAGTCTTATAGCTGTTGAGTGCAACCCCCTATGATTTTTTGTTTAGCATCTATGAGCAATGTAAACCATGGTTTATGACTTAGCATGATATATGAATGCCAGCATTGTTTAACAAAATATAATCCCTGCACATTTTATCTGTCAAGAACTGCAGTATCTCTTATGCCATGAAGAATGGGTGATATTTATTGCCTGTATTGGAATGTGGCAATTTCTACGATCTGTTCATATAACCATTTTTCCCTTCTTGTCTGGACATTAGGTAGGTATACTCAGTGTTCCTTGGCACAGTTGTGCCTCTTGGGAACTTGGTGCTCTAAACATTAGCTGTCAAATATGACAAGTGTT
This sequence comes from Stegonotus admiraltiensis, assembly GCA_032468215.1. Lineage (NCBI taxonomy): Eukaryota > Metazoa > Chordata > Lepidosauria > Squamata > Colubridae > Stegonotus > Stegonotus admiraltiensis. The sequence goes on along the minus strand of JANHZT010002099.1, from coordinate 23,779 downwards.
GGTAGATAGGGGAGTGAGGGTGAACAACCATACAATAGTACTGAGCTGTCAGTATTACTTCACTATTGCACACAGAATCGCCTTGGAAAAGGAAGCATAGAGCGTTAGGTAAGAAGGATTGAAACTGCATGTTCTCCTAAATGTGAACAAAAAGAAAAGAAAGAGAAGGAATGATTTGGAAAGAGAAATAAAGCATAGTTCACTGAAAACAGCTTCCTCAAACAATTTACTTTGCTTTCCACAGTATAGATCTATAATCTTGAGGATTGGTTCCACTTCTGGACATACTTTAAGAAGGATTTAAGAAGCTGCAAAGAGAGACAACAAGGTTGATCAGGGAACTAGAAACTATGAACTATGAGAAAGATTTGAAGAACTAAATATGTTTGATGTTGAAAAGAAATTACCGAGAGGAGAGAGGAGAGAATACAAAAGTGTTGTGCAGAAGACAATATATTTTGTATCACTGCAGAGTAAATGATGTGGAATAAGGGATTTAAGACAGAATCCAGGTGATTATGGAGAACATTTTCTACCTGAGAAGCTCAGTCATAGAACCAAACCACAAAGGAGATGAAACTTACCAGGTCTCACAGTAAAATTTCCTTCTAACTAGTATCATACCTTACCACTGCCATTCGATATTTATGTCCAGATAATTAACAAATGAAATTTTAATATTGGAGCCAGAACTAGGTCATCTGGATGTGAAATGACCTGGGCAATCCTAAACCTTACCTTAGAGTAGCCACCATTGAAGTACTTCACGAAGTGTTAAGATCATTGCATCCTAAGCTTGGTGCAATTTAGTTTCACAAGGACATGTTCATTATTTTGGACCTTCTCACAAATCAGTAAAATGCTATGCTGATAACCCCAACAGAACCATTCATATCACGCCTTGTATACAGGATCAGGGGAACACATGGATTGTTGCTTTGCAGGCAACTGCCAACTGCTGGCCAGTTCTAGCAATCGTATGCTGCTAAAATGGGACAGGAAGGTAAAGGAGCGATGAGAAATAGACTTATGGCAGAAATAGAAATAGACTTTAGACCTACTAAAACATACCAGCCAATTGTAAAAGGTCTAACTATGCAAATCGATAGCAACTAGATCACAGTTTGGCCGTTCAGTTATTCTGTTTCCTTAGACAAATATAAGCAAAACCCCTGATAATGATCCAATAAGGTTTATTTTGTCTTTGCACTAACTGCAGCCTCAGTTAAAAAGAAAGGGATTTAGTCATTACCGCTACTTGACAGCCTCTGGGTTTTCTCATTTGCTTGGCCTGGATCTACATAGTTCCAGCGTAAGTACCACCCCCTCATGTAACTACTGATGAAAAGCAGTAGAAGATTTGCTCAATAATATCCTTGCAACCCTGCTGCTAGCAATGGGGCATTAAGTTGTATACAGATAATGAGAACACTGGGAATAAGAAGGTAGGCTAGAGTTTATTAGATAATAAATTATCAGTGCATAAAAACTCCTCTGTAGTTTTCTTTTCTTTCCTCCCATGCTGCCTTTTCTAAAGGCTCAGGAACGTAGTGACCACATACACTGAAGAGGCTACATGTATTAAAGCTCCGTTGTTGTTGTTGTTTACTATTTGATTTAGGGGAATAATGGATTTTTTTTTTACTTGTCACTTTATTATAACTAAGGCTACCTGCTTTATAAATATGTCTTGCCTTTATTCATCACATTTATTCATCACATTTAAATGGCTGCACACAAAAAACTGACCTTGTGGGATGTTCAATAAGACTATAAAACAGTTGACAGAAAAATAATTATTATTAAAAACAATTAAAAAACCACAAAGGCTAAGAGAGGACAGTAGAGGTTAACAACAATGGTGCCACCCCAGTACTTTGGTGGTCCCCTGGGGCCCCATGCCTGATGGCATAACCAGATTTTGTGGTACAAAATTAACAGGGATGGGTCCAGTCTCACTTTGGGGAGGGGGGTAGGATGTTCTATAAGGCAAGTGTCATGGCAGAAAAGGCCCACCTCCTGCGACCTGTAGCTTCCTAGCAGATGGGACCTGCAACATGTCTTTTCTGCCAGATCTGATGGGACAGACTAAGCCATGAGTAACCATGACCAGAGCCCACTGATCAATACTGCTGCACAATAGGAAGCTGTGCAAAGACCCTCACTAACCATGACTGCCATCTGATTTTCAAGCAGGAGTCATGAGTCCAGGAGGACCAGCTGGTCTGTTTGAGATAGTGCAATCCCATCTAGCAGCAATGATTTCTAGAAATGGCGGACCTCACAGCCCAAAGCCACTCAGTCTTGCCAGTGTTCAGCTGAACCTGATCCATCCAGATTCTCACAGCATCTAGGCACCAGGATAAGACACCCATGGCACGGTTTAATTCACCAGGGACAATGTATAATTGGGTATCACAGTCCTAAGCACCCTGGACACTTCCTCAGGCCCCACAGGTTCAAACCAATCCCAGATAAAGGCAAGATTGCTCCCCAAGACCCTGGACCTACATATAAGAATGCAAATGATCTCATATTTCTGTTAAAATCCCTGTCGATATTAAGGACTTGTTCCTAAGCATGTGTTGACACAATAGCTTTGAATATTTTCCTGAAATATATTTCCCAGAAAAAAATATTTGCAGTAAACAGAAAGTTATGGAATTGTATGCTTTTTGTGCTTTGCTAGGACAGGGATATGTACTTTGATGTATAACCACAATTGAGCCCAAAATTTATGTTCTTAGGTGAGACATTTGTTAAGTGAGTTTTGCCCCATTTTACAAACTTTCTTGCAACAGTTGTTAAAACAAATCATTGCAGTTGATAAATTAGTAATCCTTTTATTAAGTGAATCTGGCTTCCCCATTGACTTTGCTTGTCAGAAGGTCACAAAGTTGATCACATGACCTTGGGACACAGCAATGGTCATGAATATGGACCAGTTGCTATGCATCTGGTTTTTGATCACATGATCATGGGGATGCTGCAAAGGTTTGAACTGTAATTTTGAAAAACCATCATAAATCTCATTTTTCAGTGGCGTTGTAGTTTTGAATGGTCACTAAACAAACTGGGATAATTCTTGAAGTGTATGTTTGCTTTCCAATCCCAGGTGCATTTCTTTATTTAGATTAATTTCTTTGGACAGTTTATGAAAACTTGGAGTGTTAGGTACATTTTAGAGGTAATTAGAACAGCTACACTGGGATTTGGGATTTAGGAAAGGGTTCTTTGAGGAGTGCCACAAACTTAGATAACTCATAGACCAATCCCCATGTATGAATATGTATGTAATAGTGAAAGAAAATGCCATATTTTATGAAAGTTGACTACTTCCTGAAACTTGGGACTTATTCTACCATTAAAATATCTTTATTTCTTAATTCCAAATACCCTCTTCACTTTGTCAAATGTGAACTAGTCTGAGCAATTGTATTATTTAATTGTATAGAGCACCAGTCTGCAGAAAGTCCTCAGTTCCCCATATGTAAGCAAAGCCACATCTATTTGTATGATCCAAAGAATTTTTTAACTGTAATATGAATAAATGCATAATTATACACTGTATGGAATTTGATATTTTGGAAATAATTATTTCTGACTAATAAATGGAGGATTGTTTCTTATTCTGAATAAATGTTGTCTAAATTTAGAACAAGCCCATTTAAAATGAATTGAAGTAAAGCCACCCTTCTAGTAAAACCAACCTCTTCTAGAAACCAACATTTATTTCTCTAGATATTTCTTGACCCTCTCAGAGTGGCTTATAAAAATACATCGTTAAGACTAAAAATGATTTAATAAAACTCAATAAATGCAATAAGATATAATTAAAAAGTAATAAGGCAAAAAATTTCATGAAGCCCTACAGCATTTATTATCAAACACATTAAACTCAGCAATACAGGCAATGCCTATCCACAATATAAAAACATCTTCAGAGCATATCTGCAGTTAGCACTTCAACTGTTCTTTTCGTGGACTTGTGTCACTTTGATTTTAAACTGGCTTAGGAAAATCTTCCCAAAGTATCTGCCTAGCTAGTTTGTTCTAGCAGGCTTGATGTGCTCTATATCCTTCTTGGGTGCCTGGATGCCTGCTTTCTCCCTAGCAGTGCCTGCCCTCTGGAACGAAGTTCCTCCAGAGAACAGCTCCCACCCTGCTGGTGTTTTGAGGGGCATTCAAGACCAGTTCTTCACCCAGGCCTTTGGAGAGCATGATTAAGCTCCTTTCTTCCTTTCTGTTCCCTTCTGAGTTTACTTTTCTGCCATCATTGTTCTTTCTTCTCTCTTGTGATGTGTTTGTGTACGTGCATGTTGTGTTTTAACAATTCTAAACTTCCCAGTCATAAGGAGTCAGATTGTATATTATTTACTATTACTGTTGTTATTAATAATAATATCCCCTGTGGAGACAGGCACAATTTGTCAATAACCTGCAAAGCCTTAAATCTGAACAAGAGGCTACCAAACTCTCCTACTGGATGATTTGCCTTTTGCTGTGTTCTCTTACGTTCTGTTCCAAGAAAGAAATTGTCCGTTCATTTCTTTTCTTCCTGAAGATGGGTAGATGGATTTTACACACACACACACACACACACACACACACACATTTTGATGCTTTACATTTCTCTATATAAATTCAGCTTAACTTTCTGTTTACAGATACACACAGAGAGAGAGAGAGACAAATTTAAAATGAATTTATATACAGAGTGCAAAGCATTAAAAAAATGCATATAAAAGTGGGCACAGAGCTTTTTTTTAAAAAAAAATCATACCGCCTTATTTCATTCTGATATCTCATGATAGCACATTGGCTGTTATTCTTGCCTTTAAATAAAATGTACTATTAAATATAGACCAATCCCCTGTAAGTGAAAATGTTTGGCTACGTTAAAGTCACTAGAAATGAAATCTGGCACTTATTACACAAGCCTTATAAGGTATCCAGTTTTCCTAAATCTATCACTTGATGTATTTCATCATCAAGAAAAAAAATTAGTAATACTGATGCAAGGGTCCTGAGAAGTTCTGTGCTCAGCAGAGCCTCTCACTTGAAATATATTAAAATGTTGCTAAAACTTTAATTGACTTCCTTTTTTAAAAAAAGAAGAAGAATTCATCCTGCCATTCTAATGCATATGCAGAACTATGAGCAAACACAGTAATATTCTTAATGCATCTTTCTCAACAGACTGTCTGCAAATTCTTTTTTGTTCTCTTTCAAATGAGTCAACCTTTGGCAGAAATTATCACTGCCCTTTGGATTCAGTGTAAATCAATGAGGATTCATATGCCACCTCTTATATTCATTTCCAATTATATATCAAGTGAGAAGCTACAGAACTAATAACGTGTACCATTACACCATTTGCCCTAATATATTAATAATCTGTTTCCAATATCACCGTATGTTGTGTACTAACTCCTTTTTATTAATATCACCTTGGTGTTTTGAAACATAGATTGTATACCAGTTTGAAAAGAGCAGTGCAAGCTAGTAATACAGCAGATAACCTTCTAATTTGCAGTTATAAATAATTGTTCAGGGCTGGAAAATATTGTATCTGCCCTTTAAAGAAGATAGTTTAGATATGAGAGAGTTCTAGGCATGCTCAAAGATTTAATTGACTACTATAAAATTATGGGAGTCTAATATTGGAAATGACCTGAAGGGCATTTTTCATTAAAGTAGAGCTTCATAACTTGTGAATGCTTCCAATACAGGGAAAAAAACATTGATTATTATACAGTAACAGAAAAGTTGCTGGAATTATGGCATTACTGGTAGCTCAATGGGGGGGGGATCCTATACATATATCCTATGTGGTATGAATTGTGAGATAAAGCCAGATAACTTTACATGCAACTTGGTTGACCAGAAATAGCTGCTGTAGGCAAGGAGAAGGCTGACAAAGGCTATGTATGGATGCTGTGTCCAGATTGTTTCAGGATCCCAGCAGACAAGGCCAAAGACTTCCAGGTAGCCTCTTTCAGTGCCAAGACAAAAAGATCAAAGATACATAAAGGAGGCCAATGACATGAGCCAAAAGGGGGTGAAAAGTATTCATCAGTTGAGCAGTAGCTGCTTGGCTGGCAGACTGATAGTGGCCTCAGTGTGGGATTCAAGCATAGTTTGTTAGAAGAGGCAAAGAAGTCACAGCCCACTGGAGAGATGGTACACAGAAGACACAAGCCAGCAGAGTGGCTGACCTGCACAGAATCAAGCACTGGCAGGAAACCTAACTAGCATGACCAACTAGTAGAGTGGAGCAATGGCAAAATGAGAAAGTCAGCCAACTCAGAAAAACAATTGTGGCAAAAAGTTTGGCCAGTGAAAATGGCTGGTGAAGTTAAATAAAAGTAGAGGCAGGAACCAGACAAGACAGCCAGCAATATAAGTGAGGAAGGGATGAAACCCTGGTGAAGATAGCATCAGGCCCCAGCTGGGACCAAAAAAATCTCCAGCCAGTTAGACTAACTCAGCATCAATTGCCTAATGGTGGCTAAGATTGCTTGAAAGGAATGGAATATGAGGGAAAATCTAGTTTCCTGCACTCTGCAGCCTGAACCCAGCCAAGTTCAAATCAACCCTTAGCAGATTAGCAAGCAACGATTTGAGAATTTACAGGAGTTAAAATAACTAAATGAAGGGTGAAATTGAAAAGTATTGGCAAACAGGAGCAAAAAACAAATCAATAAAATTAAACCATTTTGTTGTAAATAATAGATCATGCTTCAATTTGTAGAAGAGAAAATTTTATTTTGTACACGGTTTTTGTAATAAAAAGGAGGGTGAGAAATCTAATGGGAATTGGTCTATGAGTTATCTAAGTTTGTGGCACTCCTCAAAGAACCCTTTCCTAAGCCCCAAATCCCAGTCTAGCTGTTTTAATTACCTCTAAAATATACCTAACACTCCAAGTTTTCATAAACTTTCCAAAGAAATTAATCTAAATAAATAAATGCACCTGGGATTGGATAGCAAACATACATTTCAAGAACTATCCCATTGTTTTGTTTTCAAAACAGAAAATTAAATTCTTATCTTTACTTGATCTGGAAGTAAGTTCCACATAGTTTAATGGACTTTACTTCAGAATAGTCATTAGAATGACTATGTGTCCAAAAAAATTGGATTTGCTTTCTATGGATCTAGGCTTTCCTTTCCAGGTAATGAAAATACTAACTGTAGATAAATTATCTAGGCTTAGTTTTAATTGCATTTTTAAAAGCTTTACCCAGTTTTAATAGCATACTAATTTAAGACTGCCAAAAATTTAACCCTGTACATTAGTATGGATGATTTGCTTCATTGCTTGAACAAAAAAAAAAGATATCCAAGACTATCATTACTAGTAACTGTTTTTATTTTTGGAAAAATATGTAATAAATTTCAAATTTAAAAATAGATAATTAATGCTTAAAGGTCATTTTCATTTTATCCCATGTAGTTGTTGAATTCTCAATGAGCAAGGCAAAAAAGGAAAAAAAAGAACAGTGTACATGGCAATTCTCAAAAGCAACTTGTTCTTATTATTCGGGGGGGGGGGGCCAAAATGTGCCTGCAGCTATTCCCCCACTTAACCTACCATCTGTTTTTACCCACATTTTGAAATGCAAGGCTCAGTTTCCTGTAGGTCAGGGGTGTCAAACTCTCATCGTCATGGCAATGTCACGTGACATATCAGACTTTTTTCCCCTTTTGCTAAACCGCACAGGGATGGGGCCAGCACATGACACATTCGGCCCACAGGCTGCGAGTTTGGTACCCCTGTTGTAGGTAGTTCAGAACTTCTTTCATAAAACATACAGGAAAAACACGCATTTATTATAGATATCTCTCCATTTTAATAATCCATATAGTAAACTTGTTCTGCCCCAGCTAAGGACCCCAAAGAATGCAGCACACACAAAGTCCGTTCAAACCTTAGTTTACTGAATAAACCAGTCTTTTACAACAACTGTTAATTAATTGCATTAACAGCTGCCAAGAATTCAAAGAAGAATAACTGAAAACTTATTATGGTTGACAGAATGCCCAGAAGCAATTTACAGAAAGCTGATAAGATAAGCAAGACAAGACACGAAGGTATGTGAATGAAGTTGTTTCCTGCAAATTGCTTCAGTCGGCGTTCCTCCTTAAATAGACTAAGGGAGAGGCCAATTAGCCCCAAGCCTTAATCTCGAGGAGACCTCCTCCTGAGGAGCCACTCCTGCCTTTTGGCAGCTCTGTGTACCCGTGCATCAAGAAGAAGCTCCTCATTTTCATCCTCATCACTTAAGGGAGCTTCTGGTGGTTCTGAAGGCCCTGGTTGAATCCCCACCTCTGGCACCACATCTTCTCCAGCCTCCTCATTGTCCGATTCGAGTGCCAGCTGCACAGGCTGCTGGCGCAGCACCACACCAGCCTCCTCGCTGTCTGAATCAGCTACTAGCCACAACAAAACTGTGCACAGGTACAAGATTCAAAGACAAATGGGCTATCTACCCTTTCCGATTGTGGTGACATGCAGACAATAACACATACAATATGTATAACCTGATCAATATACCTTTGAAGACTTCCTGGCAACATAACAGAATGCAATTAATATTGCTAGGTTCTGGGAAAGATTTGTTTAACTTGTACTTATTTTAATTTTGCATTTTACCTTTTATTTTTATTTTTTGTTGTATAGTATGCTTTATTTTAATTGTTGTGATGCTTCTGACACAAAGAAATAATCCATGAAACTATGAGGGGATTGCAGCTCAGTGGTGTAATCCAAAAACTTAATTCCCACCCCACTCCAGGAGAAGGATACTGCAAAATCCCCATTCCCTCCCCATTCCCTCCCCAGTCAGAGGTGGTATTTGCCAGTTCTCTGAACTACTCAAAATTTCCGCTACCAGTTCTCCAAACTGCTCAAAATTTCCACTACCATTTCTCCAGAACCTGTCAGAACCTGCTGGATTTCACTCCTGTTGCAGCTATACTTTTAAGATGTGCCATGGAGAATTTTTTTCTACTCTGGCAAAGACAAGGAGGAGGAGGAGGATTATTTATAAAAAGAAGTGATAATACCCTCACAGATCCATAACCAAGGATTTAGAGGTAGTCCTCAACTTTCGACCACAATTGAGCCCAAAATTTCTGTCGCTAACCAAGACCGTTGTGAAGTGAGTTTTACCCCATTATATCATCTTTATTGTCACAGTTGTTAAGTGAATCACTGCAGTTAAGTTAATAATGTGGTTGTTAAGTGAGTCTGGTTTCCCCATTGACTTTGCTTGTCAGAAGGTCAGATGATCCTGGGATACTGCAACCGTCATAAATATGAGTCAGTTGCCAAGCATTTGAATTTTGATCATGTGACCTTGAGGATGCTGCAACTATTGTAAGTGTGAGAAACAGTCATAAGTCATTTTTTTCAATGTAACTACAAACAGTCATGAAATGAATTGTTGAAAGTCAAGGACTACCTGTAATGCATTTATTTATTTAGTATATGGCAGCCTTAATTTGTGTGCGCTGTTGTTTTATAAAGGCTTGTTAATCTCCTAATTTTTGGATCTTTTTAAGATCTTAGACTCTTATCTATCACAGTGTGGACATGAGAATACTATTAAATCTCCCTTCTGGAGATGATAAAGTTAGTACATCAAAGCAGGACTTTGCACAAGCAAAAGATGTTAGCAAAACCACAGGCTGCTGGGAAAGGTTTTCCAAGTAACTTTGAGTTATATAATTTTGAGCTGAAACTTAGACCTTTCTGTAGATCTGAGGTTGACTCACTTCTTTGGTTTTGATAGGCTTTTTCCAAGTTGATTGGGTTTAGACTTTGAGGAGAAAAGCCACAGGATTTTGAGTCTAAATTTATCCCAATTACCCAGGATCTTGAAAACTTATTCCGCAGAGGTCTAGAGAACTCTTAAAACTTTTATGTGATAAAAGTAGTGTAGGTGCCAAATGCAGTACTGTTTCACCCTTTGCTTAAAAGGGGGGGGGGAGACCCTTGAATGCCATCTGCCGTGTCTCATGCTGTTATCGCATGGAGTTTCATAAAACTAAGGAAAGAAGATGCCAGACAATACACAAAGCAATCAGTTTATTGTAGAATCTGTTCCTGGGAATCAAATCAAATGATGCCTTCAGATCTATAAAGGCTACATAAAAATTTCCCAAGGATAAGTACCATATTTTTCTGCTGAAGGACTGGGAAATTGTCTAAAGATGACCTACCTTTCCTAAATCTGGCTTGTTCCTCCACTAAAATGTTATCTTGCAGCATCCAGGCCACCAATTTCCAACAGGCTTGCCTGAATAAAGCTTGCTTACAATAGTCAGCAAACTGTGTGATAATTCACTAGATTTCTTTTGTTCCCCTTTTAATATAATGGGACAGTGATGGATTTGGTCCAGTCTGCTGGCTTCTAAAATGAATGGTGTATGTGAGTAAAAAATTTGGGCAATATTGGAGCCCACCAGCTAACATTTATCTTCAATAATTCTGCTGGAAATAAATCACTGTGGCTATATTACTTTTTAGCTAAAAAATAAGTTATCTTAGAAGCAGATACAGGGGGCTTGCCAGTACTAACTTTAGAGCATTACTTCAAAACGAGTGTGTTTTATGGAGAAAAATAATAATAACAACAACAACAACAACACATTAAAAGAAGTGAATCTTTCACTAATACAAGTTATAGACCTTTCAGTCCTGGCACAAACAATTATGAAAGGTACATTTGAATATATGATCAAGTGAATACTGTGCCATCCTGTATATATGTACTTAAAATAAGTCTGTAGAAGGAGTCACATTACATGAGATGAACAGCCACATAAATTCGATTAATAAGTAAATAATCACCAGATTATGGTAAAGTCAGTTTTAAAAAAGCTATCAAAATTACCAACAGAAGAAATATATTTATTTATTTTCTGTGTTCATATACTTCTTTGGGCAGCCTGATAGCTCAGTGGTTAAGACAGTGGGTTTGTCAGCTGGAAAGTCAACAGCTTGGGTTCAAGACTGGAGCATCACCTAATGGGGTGAACACCCACCTTTGCCTCGCTCCTAGCAGTTCGAAAGTATACAAATGCAAGTAGATAAATAAGAATCAATTTGGTGGGGAAGAAACAGCACTCACGACATCAGGCTGGCCACATGACTGCAGAAACATCTTCAGTCAGCATTGGCTCAATGGCCTTGAAACGCAGGTGCATGCCACCTCCTACTGGGTGTAAGAATAAAATCTGCAGACTCCTTTCCTTTTTATATATCTCTTGAGAGGTGATCACATTAAAAAAGCAAGTTACTATGATTCTTTTGCCTGCCCACCCAACACGGTCCTTCCATTGCTGCCTCGCTTTTCTACCCTTAGCAGGATAGTCTGATAACGCCTATTAGAGAACAAAAAACAGACTTATTAGGACATATTCCTAGGGAAAAGCAGAAAATCCCTTATAATTAATTCTAAGTAACTAATCAAACTGTGAAGGGAAGGGAAGAATCAAATTATCTAGAAATTGGGAAAAATAGATTTCCAAGGAAAATGACAAATTGAAGATGCTGCCAATAAAAACAGGGATAATGACTGTGGCTGAATGAAGAGCCAGTAAATAGATGGGCTCTTAGAAATTCCTCTCTGGACAAGGAAAGGTCTTGAAATTGCGCACAAGCGCTTGATACAGTTGATGTTCCTGAAGAGACTACAAGATAGCAGTAAGGCAGGGGTGTCAAACTGGTGACCCATGGGCCAGATGTGTCACATGCAGGCCACACCTACCCCAGCACCGCAAATGGGGGAAACGTCGCGAAACGTCACATGATGGCAACGTGACACAGTGAGTTTGACACCCATGCAGTAAGCGGTCCTTGGTGTTCTCTTAGCTTGGTTATTTTTTTGCAGATGAGTCATTATACAAACTAGGTAACATCATCAGTGGTTGTAAAGAGTAGGGTTTGCTCTATGTTTATAGTCTAGTAACCCTGTCAGTGTTGGTAGTGGTGATCTTAGAGATTCTTTGGTTGAGTTGTTTACTGTTGACTTATTTGGCAGTTTCCTGAGTGGGATATTGGTTAATTTATTGATCTAATTTTGGAATTAATCTATGCTCATCTGGGTGTTGGCTGCTGATGAGGAGGTGGTTTTATTGGAATACTGGAATATTTTTTATTGGCTAAGGGTGATCGGGCACACAAGAAATTAATTTCTTTTTGTTCCCTTTTTGATTTGTTGTCTTTTTTGCATAGTATATTGATATTGTTTATGTCTATGTGTATATTTATGCTAATTTATCAGAGTGCCAGGCTTCTAGAAATTCCCTAGCATTTTTGGACTTGGCTTGGTTTAGGAAGGTCGCAGTGCCAGGTGGATTTAGAGCTTTAGGAAATGACGGAATAGCCATGTTGTTCAAGCTATGGTTGTTGCCTTCAAAAGGACACAGGTTTTCTTTTTCTAATTTCTTTTGGAAATTGCTTGTTAACTGCTTTTCAGCTGTTAGGAATCTTTTGATTAACAAGTTTATAGCACTAGATGACTTCCCGTCAATCCTCAGTGAAAGAAGTTTTAAATACAAGTTTAAAACCGAAGGAACTAAAAATTACAATTAAAGGAGAAGAACACTTAAATTTCAGTTACTACTACAGAATGAAGCAAAATAGTTTAGCAATGGACTTATTGAAGAATATATATTTTTACAATGGACCCAGAAGTTAATTTTAAGACTGTCTGCCTCTATAGATATATTGTGTTTGAACAATGTTATGAAAGAGGAGAAAGCATTATCTGATAAGATTGAGATTGATCTGAAAGTAGTTTTAAAAATGTCAGACTACAAGAATTATATGGAAAAAAGATACTATAATGGACATTAAAAAGAAACCAACTAGTATCCTTATAATTAAAAGGGACATGGAAATAATTAACCAAGAAAGTACCATGGGATATTTTCCTATATTGGATTTATAAAAGAGTCTTGTTAAAGCTTTGAAGAATTTTGTAAGAAAAGACAAATAAAAAATGAAAAGAAATCAAGAACATTATTTGAAGGAACTAAAGACCAAGAGTGTTGAAAGAAACGAACATAAATTTGGCTGATTAAGGTTAAAGTAGATATAGTGTTGTCTCTGATAACTTTTTCTGGACTTTTGCTGGCACGATGACTGAAATGATGAGGTTTTTAAGGATTTGTTTTTAGATAAGAAATGGGACATGAGAAGAAAAGATTGTTTATGTAATAACTGTGTTTTTAATTTTCTGCAGATTCTATTTTTTCAATGTTTTCTTTTTTCAGTTTGTATTATATTTTATCTTTATAATTGAAATGTTTAATAAAATTACTATTAAAAAATAAAAATTTTAAAAAGGATGCTGAATGGGAGTGTGTTTTTTAACCCACTGGGGAAAGAAGCTCCCTTAATCTTCTAGGGTCCAGTGGAAATAGCAATGGGGAGAGAAGAGGGAGGCTAGGCTGTTATCTGGAATATAAGTAAATAATAATAATAATTATTATTATTATTATTATTATTATTATTATTACTACTATTATTATTTTATTTATATACCGCCCTTCTCCCGAAGGACT
>JANHZT010002098.1:50678-61670 GCA_032468215.1 Stegonotus admiraltiensis | reverse complement strand
ATTGTAAGCCGCCCTGAGTCTCCGGAGAAGGGCGGCATATAAATCGAACAAACAAACAAACAAACAAACAAACAAACGCTTGTTGAATATGTCCATAGTGTATACGTATATGTTGTGTATAGGATCACTATGCCTTTGTGTTTCTGTGAATATGGCTGTAAAGGAGCACATTGTATGTATGCATATGCAGATAATACAGCTGTCTTGTGTGTTGAGTTTCTTCCTATTTTATATGGTGGGTTTCTCCCTAATTGTATATGCTGAGGATCAGGGTTAAATGCTACAGGTTCGGACCGGTTCACCTGAACCGGTAGTAAAAAATTCTACTGGTTTGGGCGAACCAGTAGGAAAAAAAATGCTACCGGTTCAGGCGAACCAGTATTTCCAACAATCAACCGTGCCACACTATTTATATTCACTAGAAAGCAGGAAATCCTTCTTTCTAGCAAATTGAAATCGTGGGGCATAGCTGTTCCCCCCTCGCTGTTCTACTTACCTTTGCAGACTCAGAAAAGGATTCTTAATCCTCCTTTTTCAGCGCTGCGCAGTAGCGCCTGTGATTCGCCTGTGTGCAAAGTGCATGTTTGGTATGCACTGTGCATGCGTGCATGAAGCGAACCGGTAGCGAAATGAACCAGTAGCAGACTTCACAGCATTTCACCCCTGCTGAGGATGCTGTAGATGAACCCATGTGGGTCTGCTAGCTGTAGATAAGAGAGGTGCAATTTTATGGATAAATAATATATGCTCACATGTATGCTATTAGATGTGCACCCAAATGCTTGCATTGACCTCAGATACCCCAAAATATTATCTCCCCCTAGTTTAAATAATCAGGGAGGTCACCTAGGTGATTTCCTTATGTCATAACCTGTAGATCATTGGTAGGAATGAGCCTAATTCAGTCTAGTATCTTCATGTTGTCTGAAAGGCCTTCTCTGAAAATCTTAAGAGATAGATCATTGGCTTTCTTTATATAAGGCAGCTTGTTACGTTCCTATGGATACTTGATAAGGTAAGCCGTGAATCCATTTCCATGAACCATGCAGATTGCTGGCAGTCACTTAGCAACTGTCATTTCCAAAATGGAAACTTATGTTAATATAGCTGTACATCTTCTACTGCATTTAGAAAATCAGTTCAGATGCAAATTTCTAACCTGATGAACAGGTGCCAATAAAAAGTTTATTAATTAAAATGACAACTTATTTTAAGACTTGATTTCAGCCCCACCATCATTTGCCATTTGAAGTCATGATATAGCATCAGATGTAGAAAAATAAAATTATGCAGGCATTATTCAGACCCTGAAATGTTTTCATTATAAAAAAAAAAAGATTGGGAAAAAAAATGAATGAAATTAGCATTTAAATAACATGTCATATGCTGCAGTAACTGTTGTTTTGAAAGCTGGTTAGCCTCTATTAAAGTACATTATATAACAAAAACATACAATGATGCTACAGATAAAACACAGAATTGAGGTCTCTAACTTTACCCCTATCTTTCTAATCTGAGAAGAACTGACTGCTCAGGTTGCAATAAAACTGCACATCTTTCTTCAGATTGTCAAGACATAAACGGTTGGCTGTTCAGATGTGATGAAGTGGGTATCATGGAAACCCACTCTCTTCAGTCTGTGTTTTCATTTTTGTACTTCAAAAGACTCGTGTGTTCTGCCCCAGCTCTGGATTCCCAAGGATATTGACACACACCAACAGTCCTTATCAAAGTTATAACATACCAAGAATAAACAAAATCAGGCAAAGGTTGGCAACCAGCCCAGAAAACAAGATACAATAAGACACTCACTCTTCAAAAATGCTCTGTAATAATTACACATTGTTTCCAGCAAGAAATTACTAACTGTGTGGGACTTAAAAAGGCTAAGGGAGTGGCCAATTATCCTCAAACCTTACTCTCGAGGAGACCTCCTCCTCCTGAGTAGCCACTCCTGCCTTTTGGCAGCCCTGCGTGCTCGAGCATTGAGGAGAGGCTGCTCTCTCCACTTGAAGGAGCCTCTGGAGGTTCTGAAGGCCCTGGCTGAGTCTCTGCCTCTGGCACCACATCCTCTTCAGTCTCCTGGCTGTCCGACATGAGCGCCGGCTGCACAGGCTCCTGGCGCGACACCACACCAGCCTCCTTGTCGTTGGGATCAGCCACGATCCATGCAGGCCGCTGGCGGGCCACAACATCGTGTGAGTGGATTTTGCCCACCTGCATATCTGAGAACCTTGGAAACCTAGAATAAGCTTCTTTGTATAAACATACAAACATCCTTCCCTACATGTGTGAATAAGACTTAGGAAATGTGATTCAAAAAAAGGGAACGTTTTTTGGCTTTAGGTATGATGCGGAGACTGGAAAGAAACTATGGGCAAAGAAAAGTGTAAAAAAGAAGAAATCTAGAGTTTAGATGCTGATTTTGAATAATCAAGAATTTCTTAGGGACCAGGTTTCAAGCTCTATTCCTCCATCATTCATCTAATCTTTTTAAAAAACCTTTTTCCTCCCAAAAGCAACTAGCTTTGAGGTTCCAGAGGGATTAGCTATTTTAGAATCAATGTATTCCACAGGTGGGAGAGTTATTTCACAGAAACAATTCTTTTTTTAGGCAGGAGTGGATTAATGAATTAATGAATGAATTAATCTGACAGTATCACACTTCCACTTGTAGCTAATAACATTTGATTTCAGTTTTTATCCAGTTAGCACACTTAGGAAAAAAGGATTTTAAAGGGAAGAGAGTATACAATTCTATGCTGCTTGAACTAGCATTATAAAATGGATATATCTAGTTCTTAACACATTTATCAAAGGTGTAAGACTATTTATACACACATAACCACAAAGAAAATACAGTTTTAAAATATCTGTAGTTATATAGCCATTTTGTTGTTATCAGTGGCAGTCTTTTTTAATAGCGCTAAGAAATAGATACCACATTTGGATAAAATTACCCTTTATTGTTCTTCAAAGATCGTTGCTATTATGTTTTCAGCTATTTTTTTCTCTAAAACAAAATCACTCCCTAATAGATCAAAAAGAATTAAGACTGGGAAGAAAGAAACTACCAATTAAACTAAATGACATGCAAATTGTGTGTCACCCTGCTCCATTTTTCTGATTTTTTTTTTACTGTAAATGTTCAGCCCCACGTGAGGACAGGTTGGAAATCTAATCTTCCTTTTTGTTTCTCTAAACAACATGGTGCTTCTTGAGTTTTCCCCCTTAAATCCTATGCTCCTGTAAGGATTATTCTTTTCAACAAAAGGGTTGAGAAAATGATTACCTTTTCTCTTCCTAGTCCTAATTTAGATCAGGCTACCCTGTACTTAGCATCAAGTGAATAAAATCAGATGCTTCAACAAGACAACCTACAATTTGTGTTATTGCCTGCTTCAGGGCTGAGGGAATCCAAAGAGAATAGGTTGACCCCTTCTGTACTGCAGAGAATACCCCTGATGATCTCAATTCAATTTCTTCCAGATTTATTTCTGAATCTGGCACAATTCTTTTCTGCCATTACCGTAAAGCATTCTTAGCATCAAACTGAAATGGACAGATTTGTACCTGAAAGTACAGCTCTGCACCCCGTTGCAAAGCTATACCAGATTTCACAGTGACCAATTGAACACAGGCATCCATGGGGAGGTTAAAAATGGATGGCAGTGGTGCACATGTGATCAAGACCTCAACCCTTTTAAAAAGGGCGGGACTTCCACCACATTGCTCCAATTGCCATCTTGGGCTCCATCTCTGCTTCCTGCAGATCAGAGGTGGGATTCACTTACCTTCCCTACCGGTTCGCAAACGTGAGTGCGAATTCTGCGCATGCGCAGTAGTCTTGCATTACATCTAGGTGGGTGGGTAGAGCCTCCCACACTCGCCGCTACCAGTTTGCACGATCCGGAAAAAACCGGCTGAATCCCATCATTGTTGCAGATGCTGCCGCAGGCGATGGGTTTTGCCCATCTTATTGCAGCAGGCACTTATGTTGAACACAATGCCATTCAAAGAAATTTCCCCCCATGTTTTTAATCACTGATATGATTTAGAAGTCACCAGCAATATGGTTTAACTGGGAGGAGTTTTCTTATGTGTGATGGAGATGGCTTCAGAGAGAAGCTCAATTAATTATTTGGCAATTGTTCTGCTATCATGCCATGATGCCTTTAAATAAATGTATAGCTTGCCATCTGATACAAAATATAGTACACTGCCAGATACAATATTATACTTTTCTGTCTTCCTTTCATCCAAAATGTTTTTGGGAAGCATATAGTATACCTTCTACTTCTGCTTCATGTAGTGGAATACTTCTCCATCCAAGTTAAAATTAAAAGGGAGGTTTTGGCAAATACATTTTCTTCAGCTACAAATGCACTTTAAATGAAACTCATTAAGGGCAACCAGAGGGGACATTCGCAGATGGAGAGGAAAAGGCAGGTGTGAGGACAGTTAGGCAGCTGTGAGAACTGCAGGAAGAACAACAGCAAAATAAATATTTGGATGCTCAGGGTAAAAACACGAGGCAAGGAGACAGAACAGCCAAGAGAAAAACATTTAAAAAGTTATTTGTTGGTAAGATTTAATTCCCCACAATTGAACCATCAAAGTTTTTGCCAAATGACTACATGTAAAATAAATAAATAAATGAAAATTGTTTGGATTGTTTCCCTCCCCTTCTCTTCTATTTTTAACATGAAACTACCTGCATTTAAAGTTGTAATTTCTGCTGCACAAAAGAATAAGGTTTCAAGGAAGCAAGGAAATATGGACTCTATTTGTGTGTGTGTGTGTGTGTGTGTGTATACGCACATTCAAATTCATATTCAGTCTTCTAATACTTTTCAGATGAAGATGGAATGTGCTTTTTATATGATTGTTATTTCTTTTTGGGACTCTGTTGTGTTCCAATTCCACTTCATAGAGTTCAGACCATTTCCAAATAACACTGGGCAACAAACACAAAAGCAGTATGAAAGAAATATTCCAGCAATTTCTTCTCATAAAAGTTGACTGTATCAGAGGAAGAAACAATGCTCCAGAATTTTAACAAGAAGCTGAAATGAAAGAAGTATTTTGAGAGTAACATGGATCTATATAAAGATGAGTCAGTAGGGTGAGGTTACAAAGATGAGGATGTGTATGTGTAGCTATTAAAACAAACCCAGTGTTTTTCTCAGTAGGTCACACTGAGGGCTTTTCAAGTGACTGAAAGTTAAGATGGAAGTGAGGAAGGTTAACTTGATTCTAATCTCCTGAAGGTACCAAAGTTGGGGGCATAGTTAGGCCCTACCAGTAGTTATTCTGAGGCTGAAGTCATTCCTGTAAGGCAGTGGTTATCAACCTTTTCTTCCCCATGGACCCCTTTTAAATACCTTTTGTGGCCACAGACCATGGCCATGGCCCACTAAAAAACTCGAGATTCGAGTTATTTGACTGCATCAAATATTTATTTCAATTTTCTCATGAAGGTCTTTCAAATTTGGAGAGAAGGGGAAATAAGCTAATCTGTTAATGCACACACTCCTATTATATCTTTATTGCAATGATTCCATACGAATTTAAAGTAATAGTATCAACACTCTTTCCCCTCAAATGGACCATTTTAGGGTATTCTGATGTACTAATTCTGAATTTGATGTCAATTTTTACATTAAAAATCGATGGAAAGTTTTTACAATTCTGCTCACTCTTGTTTGTCTGTGTTCAGTCACCGTATCTTTTTGTTTACGGGTCCAGGGCCACCACTTGGAGGAACAGACTTCAGCCCCGTTGTGGCCCCATAGAGGGCCTTTGGGTTAAGAAAATGTGTTTGAGAGAAAAACCGCCTAATCAAAGTGAGTCCCACCAACCATACTAACACCACAACTACAAACACATGGAACCATTAATATGACATATGCATACGAAAGTCACATGCAAATGGAAGCTGGAAAATGATACGAATAAAATTTTGGAAGTTGTACTTCGCTTAATGCAAGCTGTTGGCAAAAAAGGACACACACACACGTGTGTGTGTGTGTGTGTGTGTGTGTGTGTATATGAATGAAAGGGTTTTTTTGAAATGACCATCAGAGCATTAGTATTTCCTACATTATTATAACATACTCTGATGCTAATTAGTTAGACGTTCTACTCCCCCTTCCAACTTGAAAATAACTCTGGAGAGAATGGGATAGCATAGGACAGGCTTCTGTGGGGCAAGCCTCATGAGAGATGGGGCTAGAAAGCCTGAGGGAGAGAAGGGGATAGAGAGGAGAGGCTTCTGTGGGGCTAGCCTGAGGGAGAGAAGGGGAGAGGAGAGGCCGATATAACTACTTATTAATTTTCAAACTCTAAGTGTTGATTTATCAAGCCTAATCACATAGTTTCGTAGGAGCACGGGTATTCAGCTAGTTCTATTCATACAATTACAACTGAGAATGCTGGGGCTGCATTCACACTCACAAGCCTTGTTATATCCTGCTTAATAGGTAAAACTTGTATTCTGAGTTCTGACTCTATGTTTCTATGCTTAGTCTTAAGATAAACGAAAGCAGAGAATAATTATTTGCATATGATGTTGTTACGAAAGACGTCAATACTTTTATAGCCCTCTTAGTTCTGGAAAATCTGCTTGTAGGTGAACCCAGAAATTTGGAAGGGACTGTACTTTGGTCTGAAGTTTCAAACCACCATTATGGATATTTCTATGAGTCTGTCTTTCTCTGCTGCTCTGAGCCCTTCTAGTTCATACACATTAACTGAAAAAGTATCTCTAATCCAGTTTTTGTTTGCATCAGGAAAGAGGAAAATATTCACAGAAACTATGCTGTAAATCTTCCAAATATTGTGCAATAAGAGATGTGTCCCCCTTAGACACTTCTTTATTGATGGAACAAAGAAAACCTGTGAGGTTTGGAAACATCTCACAGTTTTGGTTTAATAGGTGATGATGCCACAATTTCAACTTTTTGATCATTGCTTCGAACTTATCTTCAACTTCAAAACTGTAATCTTTTCTCCTTGAAGACTTAAGTTCAGCATATTTAAGTGGGTGAAGATATCTGAGGGATACGCCAATTTGACTAATCAGGAAAAACCTGTCAAACGATCGCTGAGGTGAAACTGCTTCTCCAGGAGGAATAATCTCATCTCTCAATTCCTAAAAGCAAGACAAAACTTTACCTCATGATAGCCAACAAACATCACAGTGCAGCAGAAGTTGCTGATGTTCACTGCCCATATCTTCACAAAGCTATTAAAAAAATCTTGAATCCAGTGATCTGCTTTTTACAAAATTAACAAATTTGACTGATTTATTTAAGGCCTGTTTTAGTTTTTCTGGTATCTTTTTAGCAGCTAGGGCAGTGATGGCTAACCTTTTTGCCGTCACGTGCCAAAAGCGGGGGGAGCGGGGGGGAGTCACGGGTGCGGGTGCCCACATCCATAATTCAATGCGCCTCACCCTCCCGCGCATGTACATGTGAGCCCCCCACACTTCCCCCTGCTTTTGGCATGCGATGGCACGGTGGGCCTGGTAGGCCCATTTTCCCCCTCCCCAGGCTCCAGAGGCTTTCTAGGAGCCTGGGGAGGGCAAAAACAGCCTTCTTCATCTCCCCGGAGGCCTTTCAGAGACTGGAAACAGCCAGTTTCCTGACTTCCAGTGGGACTGGAAGGCCTGAAAATCAGTTGGCCGGTGCACGCATGCACACTGGAGCTGAGCTAGGGCAACACTCGTGTGCCCACCAATATGGTTCCACGTGCCACCTGTGGCACCCGTGCCATAGGTTCGCCATCACAGAGCTAGTGTTTCTCTATGTATGCAACAATGGTACCAAGTCACTGATGGCACAATTTCCTTAATCCATGTGACAAGTCCTGTAAGCTTTCCAGATATTGTTCACGCACCGTCTGTACTAATTCCAACGCATTTCAACCAATCCATATCATGAGATGTTATGAACTCATTTAAGTTGTTGAATATTTCTTCAGCTGTTGTGTGTACCAACGAGGAGATGAAAAGTATGTTTTTGAAAACACTTTTCTCATGCTGATACCTAATGTAGCACAGTAAGATCAATTTATGTCCATGCTTTTGTCCAGTTGAAGTGCAAAGTAGGGGAATAGGTGAATTCTTTCTAATAATTGTTCCTTAATATTGACTGTCAAACCATCAATTCTTAACTGTGTCATTTGACAAAGATATTATGGAAAGTTCTTGGGTAGCTTGCTCACTGATCAACGCAGAAAAAAATGTGTTTTGCAGCAAGTAATGTAAGTACTTCAGCTATAGTGCACAGTTTTCTGGGTTTTGCTATTAGTTGAGAAGCCTCAAATGAAGCCCTCACTGTATTTTCATTGTTACAACCAGTTGCCGTCTTTTTTAAAAAAAATCATTTTCTTACTTTCCTGAAGTTCACATTCCTTGCTTTTGAAAAAAACAAACAAACAATGTTCTTTGTGGCATGTTCCTTATGTTTTGTATCAAGATTTCTTTGCAATTTTGATGGCCTTGTTTCATAGCCTTGTTGGATAGTAACTTGTAACACAACATGCTCTGTGGTAGTTGCTTGTCCTCAGGACCTGTACCCATGAAGCCAATCGAGAGATATTCCTTGCTATAATGGTGCTACTTTTTAAAATGACTGAAAGCCACACCTTGCTTAGAACAGGATGCACCCTGTTCATCAACATCATCAGTCCTTTTACGTTTCAAATTCAGCCAGCGATCCATCCTGAGGCTAAACCGAAATGTGTTGTCACAAAAACCATGGCAGCAATATCGAAAAATCACCTTAACGAACTATACACAAATGGTTAGCAAAAATCGAAGAAAATTACAAAATTGGTCTGAATGCTCATTCACGCTGATAATGACTGACTCAGCATTCTCTGCCCCCAGCCTCTGACAGTCTGTGCAACCGCAGGAAATGTCACACGCTTTCTCTTTGCCACTCAGTATCATTCACTTGCATGTTCTCAGTATGTGCAGAAATACCAAACACAGCTATTTAGCACTTAGCAATAGCACTTAGACTTACATACCACTTTATAGTGCTTTACAACCCTCTCTAAGCACTTTTACAGAGTCAGCATATTGCCCCCAACAATTTGGGTCCTCATTTTACCTGCCTCAGAAGGATGGAAGGCTGAGTCGACCTTGAGCCTGGTGGGATTTGAATTGTCAAATTGCAGCCAGCCAGCAGTCAGCAGAAGTAGCCTGCAGTACTGTACTCTAACCACTGTTCCACCGAGACTCTCGGTGCCATCAGACATCTACTCTCACACCCGATTTATATCTCTGATTGTTGGTCATCAAGGCAATAAGTTTAAAAACCCAAGTTTTACAAAACAAGAATGGAGAATTAAGATTTTGTTTTATTTCCCATTCCATCTTGTTTTCATTCGTTCATTCGGATTTAACTGCAAAAAATTGTAACATTTCTTCAAGCCTTCGCAGACCTCCTGTGACAACATCACGTCCCCCAAGAGTATGCAGACCACAGGTTGAGAACCACTGCTGTTTTCCACTGCATAAATCAGGCCTGAATAAAGAGACGCTGGTTTTAAAATTTGACACAGGAAGGGTTGGAAGCCCACTCAGTTGAGACACCATTGTGGATTCTTCTTTAAATCTGTGGATTTCATTCCTTTTGACTTTTTTTATTTTTTTGCTATTCTTACTAAAATCCCACTGATTTCAACTGGACAAAGCAGGAACAAAAGGGTACAATGGGAGATACTGAAGAGGGGTGAATTTTATACCACAGATTCTCAGTGATGGGTAGACCTCTGCTGTGCCAGACTTGAATTTTCATCTATTAAGCATAACACACATGGCTTCACTATATTCAATAAACAAAAGGTTTTCTCCCATTCAAATTTTAAGTGCCGTGATGAGAAGAGATCCCCTTTTGAGGCTGACATTGGTAAGTCCTTAGATTAGCTCAGGGGAACATAATGAGCAATGTACAATGGGATCTACTTTCACAAAAGTGTTCATAGGATGGATAGCATGGGCTTTTAAGAGGTCTGCAGATAGATGAATACAGATACAATATGTAAGTGTTTCTGAAAGGAAAACTATTCATGGTGGCTTAATGACATACTTCATTTATTCTGAAGAGGCCAAAAATCTGCCACAGCATAGCATGTGCTGGTATTTAATATCTGATGAGGACAGAAATGAATTAGAGAGGCAGCCAAATCCTATTTCAATATACAATCATCAATCATTCTATTACTATTTCCATTTATATAGGCAGGGATCTCAGAAGAAATGTTAGGGGCTGCTTAGGATCATTTGATGGTTGCCTTATTTCACTGCATTACAAACTGTCCTAAGCCCTCCTGGAAAGTTTGCATTAATTCAATATTTGGCCTTTCCCCCCTCAGAAGCATTTTAACATGCACTAACTGCTCCATTTATTACTCTTTTTGTAAGCAGCTGTATATATAGAACTTTATAGAAAAACTAGATCCAAATAGATACACGTTACTGCTTCAGTACTAAGAACAGTAATAACATTCAGAATATATACATCCCAGGTGCCTTTTTAATAACTATGAGCCACTAAGAAATAAGGTTAGTGTCACCAATGTTGGGGGAAAAAAATAAAGGAAATGCGGCAAATGCTTGCTGACATTTTTCATGGTTAGTAGCACCATTCATACCATAACATTAAACATGTTCTTACATGAGGCTAAAATATCACTTGCCTAATGTGATTGGAAAACGGATGAATATCCTATCTTATCCTATCCTATAAACAGTTTAGTGAATTTTGAGTGAAGACATCTTTGTCAATAAACAATAAATATAGAAAAAAGTATTATTTGCTTGGGTTTTTTTAATCAAGAAATAAATCCATGGCATATTGTAGGAAGTTAGCACCCACTTGAGTCAGAGAATCAAATTTTAGGGAATATTAAAAGGCAGAATATTATATTTCCCTGGATGAGAAATAGAAAAGCATATTTTTAAAGCAGCTTCCACCTTCT
>JANHZT010002098.1:35050-45370 GCA_032468215.1 Stegonotus admiraltiensis | reverse complement strand
TACAGTTAGAATAAAGGAAGCATACAAAATTACAATCAGTTTCAAGGATAAATAAATCACTTTGGCCCGAATTTAAAGCCCCAAGTAATCCATTTCAATTAAATCTGACAAAAGGGATTGATGCCAGACCGGCTTGATGAAACAAGAATGTCTTAAGGGCCCGACGAAAAGTCTGACATTGAGTGACATTGAGCTGTCCATGCCCACTCTGGCCACGCCCACCCAGCCCCCCGAGGTCAAACACAACCCTGATGCAGCCCTCAATGAAATTGAGTTTGACACCCGTGACTTAGGACTATTGATCATACAGATCTCTTATTTTTAAAAAAAATAAGAATTAGCTGTACATGTTTGTCATGTATACGTTTTCTATTGCATATCAACACATTGGCAGAATCAGGGAAGTGCCGTTTTCTTTTTTGTTGGTCAAGGTGAGTAAAAAGTGAAAGAGACACAGGAAGAACTTACTTTATACTTACTCAAAATAATGATTTCTCTCTCGGCACAGGGGTTTAGATCTGCCTCTGTCTCTGCAAATTGCCTTCCAAACTCTGATATGGAAGGAAGCCAAAATAATTCCTAGTGTAGTAGCAGAAAAGATTTATCTTTGCAGCTATGCTGCTGGAGTCTGGCTTGGATCCAGAGTATCACAACATTGCTTCTATTTAGGCTGGAAGGATTTTCTACTCATCCCTTCTGGCCTCACTTTCCATAAAATTGCACCGAAGTCCCTTTGCTCACTTTAAAAGATGCGGCTTCCATTCATTATGTTTGAATTGCATTCCATTCATTTCTGTGGCTTAGTTGTAGAAGAGTTACTACTACTACTACTACTACAGTACTACTACTGCAAAGAAGAAGAACAGCAGCAACAACATTTCATTTCACTTGTGTTCTGCTTTTCCTCTGAGGGCTCGAAACAGCTTATATTGAGATCTCATGTAATTTTTGTCTGCCGAATAACAATCCTGTGGGATGCACGGGACTAAGAGAGTAATTGGTCCCGTATCATCACAAAGGCTCTCTGGTCAGATAAGGACACAAATGTGTGTTTCTCCAATCCTGGTGCAAAATGCTTTAATTACTATATATCATTGGCTCTGGGAAGAGGCCATGGGAGACCCGTAACTGAGATCATCAGATTTTTGCAACTTTGTTTTGTTCTCAAGAATTGACAGGGGAGACCAGCCACTTATTATCAGTCTTATTTCTTTCATTCAAATGTTTCTTTTTAAAACAATGGGGATTTTAGTAACTATCAGCCACAGTGGCACAGTGGTTAGAATGCAGTACTGCAGGCTACTTCTGCTGACTGCCGGCTGCCCGCAATTTGGCAGGTCAAATCTCACCAGGCTCAAGGTTGACTCAGCCTTCCATCCTTCCGAGGTGGGTAAAATGAAGACTCAGATTATTGGGGGCAATATGCTGACTCTGTAAACTGCTTAGCTGTAAAGCACTGTGAAGCGGTATATAAGTCTAAGTGCTATTGCTATCAGATCACTCTGAAAGAACTGCCAGCTCTGATGAATGACTGGCATTAAAAGTTTGGAACGGATTAACACCAAAATTACATTTATGAATTCACTCAGAAGTGCAGAATGTAGGCCCAACTACTAGACTGCAGTTGCTTTCCCCAACCAGGGGCTTCCAGTTGGGTTTGGATGTCATCTCCCATTGTTCTCAACCAACAGTTAATCATCCTGGTTGAAGTACTGGGTATTGAAAACCAGGACTTCTAGAAACACTGGTTTGGAAAATAATGCATTACAAAGTTCTCCATTAATGATGGCAGTTGCAACTAGATTTGCTATCAGTAAGTGATGCAGTCAAAATATTAAATCACCACACTATTTAGCAATGGCAGTTTTGGCAGCCCTGGTTATTATTGTTAAAATTGTTAAGCAAGGGCCATGCAGGTCATAAAGCAAGGATTTCATGTAATAGCAATAGCACTTAAACTTATATACCACTTCACAGTGCTTTTACAACACTCTCTAAGCGGTTTACAGAGACAACCTATTGCCCCCAACAATCTGGGTCCTCATTTTACCCACCTCGGAAGGATGGAAGGCTGAGTCAACCTTGAGCCAGTAAGATTTGAACTGCCAAACTGCAGCTGTCTGTCAGCTGTCAGTACTGTACTCTAACCACTGCACCACCTTGGCTCTATGTAGTTTAGTTTATTCATACGCGCAACTAGCAACTTTATTTATAAGCACAACTAGCAACTTCCTACTGGCTTCCCCACTGTCTTTGCTTGTGAGAAGCTGGCAGGGAATATTGGAAATCCCAACCACATGACTGCAGCTTTCTCCATCATCATTATTGTGAATTGGGTACTGAGTGTCCAGATTGTGATCATATGACCTGAGGGATGAGCCATTTAATTTCATGATCAAAAGTTGTTTTGAAAAATGACATGAGATTAAAAGTAAACCCTTTCTTGAACTTATCAATTATTTGCGCTGAGAAGTTGAATTCTCCTCTTTAGCATAGCTAAACATTTATTTAACAAGGGAACAATTTCCTGCAAGGTAGATTTTTCATTTAATGAACCAAGCAGAAAATCACACAGAAAACATTCTCCCAATGAGAATAACTACCGTAAAGGAAGAAGACAAAAGAGTTCAGCTTTACACAAATGACTTGGTCATATTTACACTTTTAAGCTGAAATAAAAATGTAAAAATATCACCAAAACTCCAATAGAAGCAAATTTGGATGCATCAAAAAAATGCAGAAGTCAAAGGACAAAAACAGGGTGATGGGAACTAAAATGGTCTGTACAATCGATATGCTGGTAATCAACAGCACTGTAACTTATGTACATAGCAACAGCACTTAGACTTATATACCACTTTACAGTGCTTTACAGCCCTCTCTAAGCACTTTACAGTGTCAGCATATTGCCTCCAACAAACTGGGTCCTCATTTTACCCACCTCAGAAGGATGGAAGGCTGAGTCAACCTTGAGCCTGGTGAGATTCGAACTGCCAAATTGCAGGCAGCCGGCAGTCAGCAGAAGTAGCCTGCAGTACTGCATTTTAACCACTGCGCCACCGAGGTTCTTATATGTTATCTTTTGCTTCACTTTCACAAAGCCATTTGAGGTTGCCTCCAAACTCATACTGGAATTATTTCATACTGGAAATAATTTTGAAACCTGCATTGGTCACGGTATGTATCTCCAGCTTCTATAAGACCCACTCTGTCCTTCACAGAGGTTGTAAATAAATCAATGCATTATTTTTCAAGACTCTGTCCTTATTGAATGTCTTATCACCCATCTTCCTTCTGATGAGGAATTTTTCATTGAAACACAAATGTCCCTTTGAAAGCACCCATAAATATTTGCCAGAAAAAATATTGCTTTTATGTAAAATATTCCCAGGAAAAAAGAATGGAAGGAATATGGTTTTATATCAGGTGGTTCTCTGCGATTTCTTGGATTAAGCTATCTCATAACTGAATATGAGATTCAGCTCAGCTATTTATTATACCTTGAATTTAGAGCTGCCAAGTGCATGTTTGCATGAAGGGAAAATGCACATTCTAGAGACAGGAAGCAAGCAAGCCATAAATCAGATATATTTCTTAAACAGGATTTCCATAGAAAGCTGCAAACACACACTGCAGCTATACCTAAAATGTCAGATTGAAAGATAAATGTAATACCCCTCTTGCGTCTGTTCATGCCACATATATATCAACAAATTACATTGGACTATAAGCACGAGCTTCAGATGCAAGTGAATTCTAACTGCCCAAGTATCTCCTCTTGCTCATCCGTTTTGTGCCTTGCCTCATTCATTTTGCCTCCTGAATCTCTCTGTCAATTTTGCTGCCCAAAGTTAGACAGAAACCTGCATTTCGTTTCTGTTTTCCTCTGGAGTAAAAGGTCATGTTGATTGTAGCACAAAGGTCTTTGCCCCAAATGGATGATACATGGCTGAAGGTAGCAAGTCTTAAATACAAGAGCTCCCTGCTCTAGGATTTGACATCTTCAGATACAAAAAATTGAGATGGAACTATACAATTGAGGAGCTATACAGAGTTTCCTGTCAAGAGATTTTTGCTTGGGTTTGACTTCTTGGTCAAATATCTGACAAGGTTGTTATGTATTTTGTAATGTACCAATTGTACATTGTTGATATACTGTCTTGTATTAAAAGCTATGGAACAAAGGATGTGGAAAGGCATCCAATTTTTTTTTAAAAAAGAGGCCTTGATACAGAGTTCACAAATGTGCTCTGACACAATGAACCAAGAACCACTAATGGGATGGGAGAACGTAACACGCAGAGTGAAGACTCTGGGCAAAAGTGTAAGTACAGGATCAGAATGATATTCTAATGACTTTCTCTGCGTACTGTTTTTACACATGCCGCCTTTTCACAATAATATAGTTGGAAGTGATTTTATCCTTTAGCAAATGGATGGTGTAAGACATGTGAAATCACGTTTTTTAAGCATCAGCAACACATAGCTCTTAAGAAGCATAGGAGAAATGTTAATATTATGCAATACAAAACATTATGGAGCAGTGTCTGTCTAACATTTGTATAGGTTTACATACAACAGACTTAAATAAGAGACCTGATGACACTTCTTCATCCCAAACCTTCATCCTTCAAATACAATACCTTTATGAGTTTAAATTGAAATTACAACATTTCATATTTTACTTGACATTTCTTAATCCCAAATTCCTATTTCCCTCCAGAAGGGCATTATATTATCAACAATTTTCAAATTTTTGATAATATAATGCTCTTTTCAAATTATCAAATTTTCTTTTGTAGAAATACAAGGACTTTTCTTTGTTCTTCGGAGGGCTACAAGTATTTTATCAATCAAAAGATAAACTAACTTTCTACAAAGCAGTTTTAAGAAACCTCTCCTTTATTTAATGTAAGCATGCTCCCTAAGTTGTGGTCTTTTAGAGCCATGGAAAATTTCCATATTACCATCCATTCTTTCCATATTCATTACCAGAATGATCTAAAATGCAATGAGAGAAGGGAGAAAATGCATTTTTACCAAATGCCCAAATCTGCCATCTGAATATGGTGTTTCATTCTACATTCTACATATAAGAGCCATGCTGGCGCAGTGGTTAGAATGCAGTACTGCAGGGCTAACTCACTGCTCCCGCCAGGAGTTTAATCTTGATGGACTCAAGGTTGACTCAGCCTTCCATCTTTTCAAGGTTGTTAAAATGAAGACCCAGATTGTTGGGGGCAATATGCTGATTCTGTAAACTGCTTAGAAAGGGCTGTAAAGCTCTGTGAAGTGGTATAGAAGTCTAAGTGCTATTGCTATTATCAAAGGGTCATATTATACACAGACATGAGGATTCAAGGCATTACAGGTAGTCTTTGTTAATGACTTGGGGCTAGGAACTTCTTCACTAAGTGTTCATTAAAGAAGATATCACATGACCATGATGGACTTAGTTCCTCACTTCTGCAACAGACCTTTAGTGAAACACCAGAGGCTGTTAAGTGACACGTCACATGACCACAACTTGTGATTTCTACGGTTGGCTTCTCCAGTGACTCTCAGTGTTGGAAAGTGTACAAATGATGATCATGAGCTCATGGGATGTCATGATGGTTGCAAATGCCCACCAGTTGTAAAGTGTCCAAATCTCAATTTTATGACCTGGTTGCAAAGTTATTTTTTACTGTCATAACTTCAAAAAGTCACCACAAGGGCAGTCATTAAGTAAGGATTACCTGTATTCAGCCTATACAAACATGATTTTTAATCTTTTAGACCTTCGAAACCATCAGTGTTTCTAGCTGGCCAGTTGTGTTAACGTAGATGATACTATTTTTCACTCAATCCTTGTATTTTGTTTATGCTATTATTTTGGACAATACATTCTGTTCAAACAGCATAAACATTTAATGTCCCAAAGGTGCTTTTTCAAGAGGCAACTGGACTTTGTTGGGTTTTTTTGAAGACGTTTCGCTTCTCATCCAAGAAGCTTCTTCAGCTCTCTTCTCTCTTCTTGAAGAGAAGTACCTTTGGGACAACCATGACCTGGATGTCTTAAAACCTCCATAGACATAAACGTTTAATGTTTGAACCTTTTCCTTGCATGTTTTGCTATTACTATTAGAAGCTTAAGTTTTAGAATAATAAATTAACAACTTAGAGGCTTTGGGATTGCAGCTCCCAATGAATTCCTAGCCCAAAGGGAGTAAATTCTGAGAGCTACCATTAAAACTCCTCTAAAGGGATCAGGAGCTGTGGTAAATCATGAATTTATGTGATTTATTTTCTGATTTCATTTAAAATGTTGACCAATATGTATATATGTGTATCCACTCATGCATGCACACTCATTTATCAGGGTTTTTTTGTGTGAAATTTAGGGATATATATAATATCCTTTTTGTCCTCCGTTTATTTACTGGTGAACCAAAATAGGGAGGGAGAATTCTTTGGGGAGAAAATGAAATAATATCTGCGCAGCAAGATCTTAAACACATTTGCTTGGTTCACTAGCACTTGGTTTCTGCAAAGTGTGTTTAGGATTACAGCCTCATTACAAGAGTATTTGATATTTTCAATTGCTTTGGCAAATTATGGTCTTTCTATTACCCACAGTCAACACTGAAATGGGTTTCTTTACTTTCCAGTTTCATATGCTGAGCTTCAGTACTGCCCAATGAAGGAAAGGATATTATGCTACAAAACACTGCAGAGGGGGAAAAACACAGTACCCCCTTCCCTTTTCATTTTGTTTTAGTCAGCTCTGATTCCTCAGTGTTTCCAATCAATATTTTGTTGCAAGCAGGTATTTGCACAGCAGCAGGAAAGCAGAAGCTTTATAATTATAACGCCATGAGGAAAATTGGCAGAGAATTTGGCTCTGAGCAGCCAAAAAGACCTCTTTTGCATCTGCTGCAGAATCTACCCTGGAGCATCTAAGCATTCAAGATGACAGAACACATTTTGGATGGATGGATGGATGGATGGATGGATGGATGGATGGATGGATGGATAGATAGATAGATAGAGATAGAGATTCTCCGAACTGCTCAAAATTTCTGCTACCAGTTCTCCAGAACCTGTCAGAACCTGCTGGATTTCACCCCGATATATACCCTGTTTCCCCCAAAGTAAGACATCCCCTATTAATAAGCCCAATTGGGCTTTTGAGTGCATGCCAATAAGGCCAAGTGCTTATTTCAGGGTTCAAAAAAATATAAGACAGGGTCTTATTTTCGGGGAAACACGGGTATGTATGTATGTATGTATGTATGTATGTATGTATGTATGTATACACACACACACCTTGGTTAAATCCTCTATTGAAAGTGTCCACAATCCTCTAGGAATTGTGTCACCAAGTTTGTTTGTTGATTTATTTATTTATGGGATTTATCTGTTGCCTCAATTGTTACAGACTGTGACAAAAGTTATTTTCTGATAAAAGGCAATCCCAGTTGATATAGAAGAGAGTGAAGTTGTGATAAGATCCACAAAAGGGCTTCATGTCATCAGAAGAAGAATGGAAAACCTTTCTGAAAAGTCTTGGCCTGAGGAGAAGTAAAGCTCGGTATAATAAAGCAATTCGTATTTTGTGGCCAAACAATTTCTAAAATATGGAAGTTTTGTGCGTGACCTCCTAAGAGGTATTGTTCTAGAGGTCATGTTAGGTGACATGCACACTGTCTGTGCTTCTTTGGTGTGCAATGTAAACAAGCAGCTCTGATTCTTGGAGATGGCTGTATCTGTTTTGTCTTACTGAGTACATCCTACACCTGTGATGGCAAACCTATGGCACATGTGCCACAAGTGGCACATGGAGCCATATCTGCGGGCACGCGAGAGTTGCCCTAGCTCAGTGCCAGGTGATTTTCAGGTCTTCTGGGCCCACCGGAAGTTGGGAAACGGGCCATTTCCAGCCTCTGAAGGGCCTCCGGGGGGATGGGGAAGGCCATTTTCACCCTGCCCAGGCTCCAAGAAAGCCTCTGGAGCCTGAGGAGGGCAAAAAACGGGCCTCCTGGGCCCACCGATAACCTTTTTGACGTTGCGTACCAAAAGTGGGAGGGGGAGCACAGGGGGGCATTGAATTATGGGTGTGGGCACACGTGCACGTGACCCCGCTGCGCTCCTTTTGGCACGCAACAGTAAAAAGGTTAGCCATCACTGTGCTACACCATTGATGCCTTTCTTGAAGTTTAATTTTTTAAACTAAGATGGATACTAGTTTAGATATTCTGATTTGGATTTAGATTTAGGAAATGCAAATGAAAAAAAAAATTGTTTTCAGAAAGGCTTCTCCGAGCTTAGGAAAGAGGATAACGATTTGTAAAATGTAAGCAAAGAATATTTGTATATTTTTTATCTATCAGGAAGAAGAATAACCATCTCCCTATTATATCAACAGATAGTTAACAAGAGGATCAAGAAACCTCCACCCCAATCTATTAGGAATAATTGGATGCTTAATTAAATGCAGCTTATTGTCACTATTTGTGCAATCTAATTCCTTTTTCTCTTTCTGTAGATCTGATGAAAAAAGACTCTGAGAATCTTCCTTTTTAGTTATAAGAAGCTGCTAAGGGCTTCATAAAACCTAATTAATTCATGTTTTGGTAGAATATCCAAGATTTAATGCAACAGATCATATGACCTGAATATGAAGATAAAGCTTACAGAACACTCAAAGCATTATTTCTCAAACAGCTTTTAAAAAGAAAAGAAAAGATTTATCAAACACTCTATCAACAGTCAGACACCTCCCAGTCAGCTAGCTTAGGAAAAAAAAATGAAAGCTGAGAATCCGGTATGCTTTATCTTGTTTTCCTCCAGTTCTCTGGAACTACAATTCCCAGACTTCTCAAACAGTAAGACCAACAACAGCTGTGTTGGCTGCAGATTGCTGGGTCCTAATTCAACACAATACCAGATTGAGAGAGAGTAGTGTTGTTTGCTTCAGCCACTACCTGCAATTTGTATAACAGTCATACTGATCTGAAGTATGGGTTTTACATTTAGAGGAATGATCACCCTTACCCAAATTTCAAGTACTAAGCAAAAGTAATTTTCAGTGATTATA
This sequence comes from Stegonotus admiraltiensis, assembly GCA_032468215.1. NCBI lineage: Eukaryota > Metazoa > Chordata > Lepidosauria > Squamata > Colubridae > Stegonotus > Stegonotus admiraltiensis. Next base: position 36,291 of record JANHZT010002098.1, on the reverse strand, counting down.
GATTTATTTTTTAATTTTATTTGTTTACATCCCACTTTATTATTATTATTTTTTACAAATAACTCAAGACGGTGAACATATCCAATCATCTTTGTCCTCTTTTCCTCACAACACCCTGTGAGGTAAACTGGGCTAAGAGAGAATGACTGGCACAAGGCCACCCTGTTGGCTTCAGTGGCTAAGGTGGGACTGGGACTTACGATCCTCCTGCTTTCTAACCTGGTGCCTTAACCACAAGTTTCCCTATCATAGAAAATTATCCTTCTTTCACCCTCTGCCTCCTCCCCAGATATAGACTCTATGTGTCTGACCTGGGCAGTTTTTCTCCATGCTGGTCCTGCTTCCAACTCACTGCAAGCAGAAATGCTATGGGAGAACTCATGGACAGACTGTGTCACAAGGTTCTCCTTGAATGGAAACGACCATGAGCAAAACGGTGACTCATTCCCAGGACAATCATATCCGTGCAGACAGCCACTGGTTCTGTAGCCTCTTTCGTAGCTTCAGAAGTGTTATCCTGTACTTCCAATCAGATTTGTGGTGAAAAGGAAGTCAGCTCTGCTTGCTACGTGGCTGCTGTTGAAGAACAGGCTCTGATGTGAATGCATGCCTGTGACAAAATAGATATGACTTGGGGGTGTTTGTATCTATATACCTGACGTTCCTGTCATTAGGCAGGATGACACCTCAGGCAGCAAATACTGAACATCATGAAGGGCAACAAACAATTATTCATTTAATTTATGTTGATGTTTTCATTACCAGGTATGGGGTATACTACTTAACGGATTTTCCGCTTCATCTACAATATATCCTGACATGCATGTTGAAGAGAGAAGGGCTGGTTAATGCTTCATTGATAGCTGGAATGGTATCCACTTCTAGGTACCCCAGAAACTAATACTGAGGCCTGTGTTTTTAAACTTTTAAGATACGTGGACTTCAGTTCCCAGAATCCCAGAAGTATGCTGCAGATTTCTGGGAATTGAATCCACATATCTTAAAGTTGCCAAGTTTGTAAAACACTAATCTAGATCAGTGGTGGGTTGTGGGATCAGGGTTCGGACCGGTTCTCAAGAACAGGTAGTAAAACTGGCAGAAGGCTCCACCCACCGCCCCGGATGTCATCATAGGTGACCTACACATGCACAGAAGCTTGGCGTGCACGCGATCCCGTTGCAAACTGGTAGTAAAGGTAAGTAGAACCAACCCCTGATCTAGATTTACAAGAAGTTTGTCTC
>JANHZT010002097.1:166612-178693 GCA_032468215.1 Stegonotus admiraltiensis | reverse complement strand
TTATCTGCTGGCTGTTCACCGCCCTGAGTCCTTCAGGAGAAGGGCGGTATATAAATCCAATAAATACTAAATACTAAAACGGGAGTGACTCTGGTAGGATGGGAAAAGGTTATAAAACAAAGGCCAAATTAAAAAACAATAAGAGTATAGTCCTCCACTCCTCTACTCACAATAGAATTCCTTATGCCACCAGGCTTAAAATTTTGGGCTTGGACAATCTGGAATTGTGCCGCCTGCAGTCGGATTTAAGCATAGTACACAAAATTGTCTGCTACAATGTCTTGCCTGTCAACAACTTCTTCAGTTTCAACCACAATAGCACATGGGCAAACAATCGATACAAACTCAAGGTAAACCATTTCAAACTCGATTTCAGGAAATACAATTTCAGCAACAAAGTGGTCAATGCCTGGAATACTCTACCCGATTCCATTGTTACAGACTCAAACCCTCTCAGCTTCAACCTCAAACTGTTTACCATGGACCTCACTCCATTCTTAAGAGATCCATAAAGGGGGCATGCATAAACACACCAGCGTGCCTACTATCTTACCATCCCCATTTATTTGTATTTACTTCCTTTGTTTATGTTTATGTTCATACCTATACTTGTTATCTTGTACATGTTTGACAAACAAAAATAAAATAAAATATAGTTATCTGTGGGCTACTGAAAATCCAGAAATAACTTCCTAGTGTATCCCTATAGAAAGGCAGTTGGGCATTGGCTCAGAGTGCTATTTTCCATTTCATTATAATCCCTCTTCATGCTCCTTTTTGGTCATGTGAATATATGTGGCCAGCATTGTGCTTTGGGGTTTTTTAAAGCAGGATCAGATTCTTCTTTTATTTACAACAGGTGAATGAACAATCAGGGAAAGTTCAGTTGATTGTGCTATCCCTGAGCCAGAATAGTTGTACGCAGAAGGAAAGAGGATCATTTTTTCATATAGGTTCCTGACCTTTTTCTTGTTTCAAAGCAGAACAGAACAATCCATTGTATTAATACTAACATCTCCACTAGCAGACTTAGTCATCTAGAGATCTAGAAGGGTCTATCTATTCCTTCTGCCCCAGCACTTTCAGCACTGCTGAAACAAAAGAAAGTCAGAAGGAATGGCTCGCACTGAACCATCTAGATTTGGATGAGATGATCCCCGTTTCTAGAAATCTCTTCTACAGTAGATGATGTACGTCTCACAGAGTCAGCAGAAGGGGCCAACCCCAGCATGAGGACTTGGAGAAAAATATGAAGGCAATGGCCATTTTATTTTCTTTGTTGTTTGAGGAGGTTTAAACTCTTGTGCTTGGGAGATGTTTCTCATACACCCTGGGAACAGATGATGGGACTATCTTATAAGTAAGGTTCAAAGAAATATGATGACACTGTATTGACACATCAAGGAAATCAGTTAGACCTCTTATGCCTATCCCTTCTTTTAGTTTTCCTTAACCCCAGGTAAGTATGGTGACCATGTCTATTTGCCCATTGGTCTGTTCATTTTGCTATCAAATGCTGAGAAGGTTAGCAATAACATTTCACTCATCTATGGCTTGAATACCAAGTGGTATTTTCTCTCTGCCCTCCAGATTTCTTGTTTATTCAAATGTCAATCTAAAATGTTTTAGCTTGTACTGGGCAGCTAGGATCCCCTTATCTGAGGGAAGTGAACTCAGTCTGGATTTCAGCATAACGATTCTGAAAATTCTACTGTCAATAGTCATTGCCTGGTAGCCTATGAAATCAATGGAGTCTATAGATATATTAAAATCAGAGTTTAGCAGCGCAGGACTACATGGTGCCACCACAATCATGGACAATCAAAAAAAATCATCTGTCCAACACAGCTATCTTCTTCTGAGTGTTGGTTTCTTTATTAGGCAAGAAGATGATTACATTGGTTCCTTTCCAATTTACTTTTGAAATTCTGATTTACAATAATTCTTCTATGCAAAGGTTGGTCGTGCTAAGATATTACATCCATGGAGTGACTGTGATGGTTCTTAGAGAGTTTTGTGGTGAGCACTGTGTCAGCCTTGTGAAGTACTCCAGACAAGGAGTATGTTCAAGTGAATTAATTCTACTTTATTGTAAGATTATGTTAACAGAATCTTACAAATCTGAACATATTCCTACCCCTTCATCTTTATAGCTGAAGAAATTAGGTAGGGTCCCTTCTGAGATCTTTGCTACATCCAGTTTTCTGTGGGCTAAGCTGTCAGGAAATTTCTCCTTAGTTCTAAGTTGCTTCTCTCCTTGATTAGTTTCCACGCATTGCTTCTTGTTCTACGCTCAGGTGCTTTGAAGAATAGCTTGACTCCCTCTTCTTTGTGGCAGCCCCTCAGATATTGGAACACTCCTATCATGTTTCCCCTTGTCCTTCTCTTCATTAAACTAGACACACCCAGTTCCTGCAACCGTTCTTCATATGTTTTAGCCTCCAGTTTCCTAACCAGCTTTGTTGCTCTTCTCTGCACTCTTTCTAGAGTCTCCACATCTTTTTTACATTGTGGCAACCAAAACTGAATGCAGTATTCCAAGTGTAGCCTTACCAAGGCATTATAAACTGGTATTAACACTTCATGTGATCTTGATTCAACAACAACAACAACAAAAAAACACTTCCTGTCTTGTTGAGAGTTTATTCAATGTCTGTTAAAAAAACAAACCCAAGCATACATATACACAATGAATATACAGTATGCATAAACACATGCATTAAAAGTATTCATGACTTTCATGGTATTAAAGTAAACATTTGAAACTTCTTTTCTCCTTCTTAGCTATCTCCATCTGAAGTCTTTTAGCTTCCCTTGAAATTCCAAAATCTGTTTCATTAACATCTTACTCGATTACCTTGCATTTTGCTTTAGGTCAGGTAGGGCTTACAGTTAAATTCTAATCCATAGACTTTAGAATAAACCAATTCTGGTGTCTTCTAAGGGATGATTAAAATAATTGTGGTGTGTTCTATGAGGTGATTTGCTTTGAAAAGTTCACTCCACTTTTCATTAACAATATTGTAGTTCTGGAAAAAAAATCTGGGGAAATGTATTGGTTTAAATATATACTTTCACCAAAGATGGAGGACAGAGGGCTTGGTGTGCTATGGACCATGGAATCGCAAAGAGTCAGAAATGACCTAGCAACTGAACAACAAAAAATGTCTATGATGGAATTAATGGTGACATTTCTCTGAAATTAAGAGGAATGGATGGATCTCTGAGGAATTTCAACTATGCTCCTTTTTATGAGAATGGAAATATGCAGCGGAACAATCCAAGAGTGTACTGATTTGAAAATCAGAACAGAAGCAATTATTCATTGCTTGTTTTCATTTGAATGAGAAACATTTTAAAAGTTTTGGAAGAATTATTCCAGCTATCATTTGTGCCAAGGTTTTTGGCAGCTGTGTGTGATATTTACTTCTTCTCCTGCCTTTGGAAGAGAGAGAGAGAGAGACTAATCTCTTTCAGAAATGGCAAGAGGTATAATTAAATCTCAGACTACTGTGGTCAGCCTGCTCATCACCCATGCATTCCCTATTAAAATATTTTGGCTTTTTCACATTTAGGCTGTCTCCAGAGTTTCCTAGAAGTAAATATGTTTAATATGGTGGTGATTATTTTCTATTGCCAGCATTTTCTTCTGCTTCTCACCTCAAACACTTTGCCAAAAAACTTGCAATGTCAGAGTTGTATACTTGGTGTACTTGGAAGCTTCTTTTTCTATTAGCTCAGGGGCGTCAAACTCAAGGCTCACAGGCCGGATCTGGTCCATGGGCTGCTTATATCTGGCCTGTGGGGCTGGGCCAGAAATATCAAAGGACCGGCTCATGGTGCCTTTATTGACAGCCATTTTTATTTACTATCCTGGAAATTTACCTCTGCTGTTAGGTCTTGTATTATCATGTTATTTATGTTATTGTATTTTTATCATTAGTTGAATAATAAAATATAATAGTATAAATAGCTTTTCTGTCTGGAAAAGCAATTTACTGTTAAACAATGGGGTATAAATTTAGAAATTAAAAGTTTAGTGGAAGAATAAGTGGAAGAATAAGTAATAAATGTTTGCCCATAATACCTGGTAGAAGAGACAGGAAAATGGTTATAGTAAAGAACTGTGGAAAGAAAGAAGAGAAGGGAAAAAAGCCCATCCTGTGCTTGTGTCAGATGCCCACCATGGCCATGCCCACCATGACAATGCCCTCCCCCCCAGCTCTCTGAGGTCAAGCACAACCCTGATGTGGCCTTCAATGAAATCGAGTTTGACACCCTTGTGTTAGCTGAAGATTCTTCCAAAGATTAATTATTAGGTCCTACAGAAAAAATAGAACACTTAAGAAAAAAGATAATAATGACCACAAGAAATAACCTAACCATGAAACTGGAATGGTTGTGAAGCCTTCATGGGCTGTATATCATGCCTGTCTGCAAAAAGTACATGGCAGAGATCTTTCTTACATACCTGTTATGTCTTCAGGGACAGGAATGTTGTTCTGTCTTGGGATCTGATTATGAAACAGAAACCCTTTTCCTTTTTAGTGAAACTAAAACAATTCAAGCTACTTTGAGATGCAAGACTGGATTTGGGAAAGAATAAATCAGTAGGCTGTAATAGGGTAACATCAAAATGCCTGAAACTGCTTAATTGGTTTTAACATATTTTAACATATTTATTTCAGATGTTGTAATATTATACCCCATTTCCCCCCAAATAAGACGTCCCCTGATAATAAGCCCAATCAGGCTTTTGAGCGCATGGCAATAAGGCCAAGCGCTTATTTCAGGGTTCAAAAAAATATAAGACAGGGTCTTAAATAAAACAAGGTATATAATATATTGTAAGGTTTAAAAAGTCCTCTTTTTTTCCTCAATCCCTTGGGTCCAAACAGGCTTGAAGATCAGCCATTGACTTGCCTTTGTGCTAACCCTGATCATTGGATTTAGTGCACTATTATAAGGATTGGCTGGTTGGCAATTCCAAAATTGGATTCTTTTATGGTGGCAGGTTGGATAGGGTACACTGGCAATAGTTCCATTTTTCTGGGCAGATTAACATGATTATCCATTGAACTGATTTTCTGGAGTTATACAACTGCTGCCTCTGATTACTGAGTTTTCAGTAGGGTCAGGGTGATTGGCATGGCTGGTTGACAAACTTAGCACCTCCTGGGAAGGTCTCCCTCATCACTGGCAGGCCACGCTGGCAGAGGTTGGCTTTTTCAGGACAGACTTAGAGATTGTTTTGCTTTGATGTGTAATTCTGCTTTGATCCAAGGATACTTGAACTGGAGCCCCTTTCAAAGCTCTGCATGGATGTAGTAGTGGTTCCTAATGAATGCAATAAAGTAAAGAGAAAGATAAAAGAGAATGACTACATATTTTTGTTCTTTCCCCCTCAAGAACTGTATTTGGAAGCTTTTGGAAATTTTGAACTGCAAATCACAAGCAAGATGGCAGTTCTTTCAGAAGAATAAACAGTATAGGCTTTTCTGAACAATTTCATTTTTTTGTAAATTTATTTTATGTGATCTTTATATCACACACACACACTTTTCTAAATGCCAGTTTGAAATGAGTTTAAACAAAATTGCATCTAGAAAAAAAATGACAATTTGTAGAATGAATGCTAGAGTATAATAAATAAATATGGATGGAGAAGCAAAAGAATATTATATACAGTATAATCAGTTTGTAGATTGATGCAATCTTGCATTCCTTATGATGCAAGGGTTGAAATTTCAACAATAAGATCGGAAAAAAGATAACTACATTGCATTTTAAAAGATAAAAAATGTTCATTTGAGCTTGACTACTAATAACTTCGTGAATGTATTCAGATAGTTTTCTTGATCATAAGTTACCGGATAGATACATATTTACTCAAGGCACAAATGACCACCCACAAATTATCCTACTTCAGACACATTACGAGAAGCTCTCTGGAGAAGGCTCTAAAGCTGGGAAAGATGGAAGGAAAGAGAAGAGGACCATCTGCGACCAGGTGGTTGTACTCAATTACAAAGGAGATAAGTCACCATTGAGAGACCCAAAATTCCAAGTCTGAAAAAATGTATCTATATAATCTCTATTAGTTGAAACCAGATTGATGACACATAATCAATATCTACCTATATCCATCCATCCATCCATGTCTAGTGTATAGTCTCCTGATTTTCTGTTGTCTCTTATCCAAATAGTAAACTGTCCGAACTTGAATTAATTTCCAGGCTCAGACAAATTTGAGGAAGTGCTGCCATCTGCCGAAGAACGTTGCTCTAATACTCACATGGAGTAATGTTTGATGGCAAAGAAAGAAGGGATACATTTAAATTCTCACCTGCAGCTACCTCATTTTCTTTCCTTTCCTTATTTATAATTAAATTCATGAAGTCTGGTGAATCCGAGACAGCAGATTATCAACTAATCTTGATACAGAAAAATGTTTTGGAGAGCTGTTGTTCCATATGCAAAAAAGGCAAAGTAAAAATATAGGGCATAATAATTATTTCCATGTGATGATTTACACAGGGAAAAAAAAACATTAGTCCTTGAGAGTGGAAAATGATGAATTCAAAGGAGGGAAATGGTCTGTGGCCTTGAACAAGGCTGAGTGTTTGTGTATTTTGAGCAATTATGTACAGTTCTTAATTATATAATCTTTATTCAATTAGCTTAGATGCTGTTTGATTGTCTCTTGCCCTCCAAGCAGCTTACAAACTCTAGCTGCAATGAAATACACCCATGCATTCATGGGATCTGATCAAAAGAAATGAATGGAAGCCTCTTATGGATATTTGCATAAAAATGAAAGAAAATAAAAGTGTGATTTATGATTTTGGTGATTAGACAGGATGGATTATAGAAAGAAGAACAGTATGGTATAACTTTAGAGAGAGAGATTGAAATATATTTGTTCTTGTAATTGCTATGAAGAACATCAAAAGCCACATTTTTATACTTTATTTTCATTCCTTTATATTTTTCTTTAACTTTTTTCCTTTCCTTGCACCGATTGCCTTTTCTTTTCTTTTTCAAGGAGAGAAGCAACCTAGAACTAAGGAGAAATTTTATGACAGTTAGAACAATTAATCAGTGGAACAACCTGCCTCCAGAAGTTGTGAATGCTCCAACAATGCAAGTTTTAAAGAAGAGATTGAACAGCCATTTGTTTGAAATGATATACGGCTTCCTGCCTAAGCAGGGGGTTGGACTAGAAAATCTCTAGTCCAATTTTGTTATTCTATTCTATTCTATTCTATTCTATTCTATTCGATTCGATTCGATTCGATTCGATTCGATTCGATTCGATTGTCTGTTGTTGTCACATTAAACAGAGTTTTCCAGTTTCTCCCTGCTCTCCATATAAAGCAAGTTTAGCTGAGCATCAGAACAGTCAAGTTTCACTTTCCCATTTTCAAGCCTGACTAATTGTTTTGCAATATTATCCGAGCAGTTTCTCCCCTCTACTTCACAGCTTGCTACAAAAGTATAAAACAAGCATTTCCCCCCCATTCTCATTTAGAACAAACCCAAGTCAGCATCTCTTTGTTATGATACCAGCTTCACATATACAATATGTGTATCCCTCTCTCTTGTCATGGCCCTGGATTTAAGGAAAAGAATGACAAAACTTTGTGACAAAGTTTCCAACTCAAAGTCAGAAGAATTTCCAGCTGGCTTGGCTCTCACTGACGACCAAGGGTGAATTCTACTTACCTTACTACCGGTTCGCAATGGGGCTGCATGTGCAGAAGCTTCCTGATGACATCGGGGTCAGTGGGCAGAGCCTCCCGCTGGTTTTACTATCAGTTCTTGTGAACCGGTCTGAACCTGGGGCAACCCACCACTGCTGATGACCCTCTATTGATTTTTTTCTCATCTTCCACATTGCTTACATATGCATGTTAGATCCTGTGGTCCTTTCCCTCTGCAGGGAATCTTTTCCAGATTTCACCTTGAAATGCTTTGTGGACTCCCCATCCCAAGTCAAGGAAAGATGAGCTTTTGGCAGTTTTTCCTAAAAGAACAACAACCCCAATATTATTTTAGTATCTCTAGCTATTCTTTCTCTGGATTAAAACCAACACTCATTGGTCAGCAGCCACCAGCATTGTCAAGGTCCTTCCTAGCCATTGCAGCACCTTTAGCTGCCTAACATCACCTTCATAACTAAGCTTCTTCTTTCCAGAATTCTCTATGTGATTAATATGTAATCCCAATGCTTTAAGAGCTACCCATTTTGCTAATTCCTTCTCTGATGCTTCTTTTGTTTCCTATGAGCTTCGTGTCCTCTGAAAATCTAAGCTATTTTCGATTCTGAGCTCCTTATTAGGTAAAGGTTTCCCTTGCACATATGTGCTAGTTGTTCCCAACTCTAGGGGGCGGTGCTCATCTCTGTTTCAAAGCCGAAGAGCCAGCGCTGTCTGAAGATGTCTCCATTGTCATGTAGCTGGCATGACTAAATGCCAAAGGCACACAGAACGCTGTTACCTTCCCACCACAGGTGGTTCCTATTTTTCTACTTGCATTTTTTACGTGCTTTCGAACTTCTAGGTTGGCAGAAGCTGGGACAAGTAACAGGAGCTCACCCCGTTATGCGGCACTAGAGATTAAAACCGCTGAACTGCCGACCTTTTGATTGACAATCTCAGTGTTTTAGCCACTAGCCACTGCATCCCACAGAGCTCCTTATTAGCCACTCCTTATTCAAGCAGACCTTATCAGTAACCAACAGAGAGTTGGTATGGAATTTGTGTAGGTGTTCACATGGATGTAGAGATAAAAGAAGAGGCATCAGGATGCTAGGCTGGAGAGCAGGTTCAACATGCAAGCCAAGATCAAAGATATTTTTGAAGAAAAGTTACATGGAAGAGAATTTGGGACAATGCTGGCAGAAGCATTTGTTGAGAACTTAGTAAAATGGTTCCTTGAGGACCCAACAAACCTTGGAATGAAGGATAAGAGATTAGCAACAGCATTTGGCAATAGCAGTTAGGCTTATATACCATCTCATAGCACTCTGCAGCACTTTCTGGGTGGTTTACAATGTCAACATTATTTATATATTGCCACCAACAATCTGTCTCCTTATTTTATTGACCTCAAAAGGATGGAAGGTTGAGTCAACCATGAGCCCCATCAGGATCGAACTCCTAGGTATGAGCCGAATTACCCTGCAATACTGCACTTTAATCACTGCACCACCAGGGCTTTATTATACATAAAGCGATGGGGCAAGCTTCTGTTCACAAACTGCCTACCAAGCAATTCAAAAGCATGCAAATGTGAGTAAATAAATAGGTACCATTTTGGTGAGAAGGGAACAGAGTTCTGTGGACCTCAGCATATAGTCAGGCTGGCCACATGACCATGGACATCTCTTTGGACAACACTGGCTCCCTTGGCTAAGAAATGGAGATGAGCCTCTCTCCCTAGAGTCAGACATGACTGGAGAGAAAGAGATGCCATTACATCAGGAGAATAGGGGACAAGGGCAATGTTCCCAACCACATTCCAAAGCATTCTTGTGGCATCCTGGAATCCCAAATCACTGCAGGAAAAGGAAATGTGTTTAGGAATGATGCTGGGCCAGATGGGATTATTTCCAAATCCATTCTTTGTAATTGGGTCTGGTCCAAGGGATTTGCCTCTGTTGTTTCACCCAGTTCATTTGTAAAGACACAGCATTAGAACCTCAATAAATAAGGAAATTCAAATGACCGATAAATCACCCATATAAGAGAGTAGTTGGGAGAAATGGTATGAATGGTTAGAGGAGAGGTATAAAGGGCAAGAAAAGAGTAAATGAGGAAGATATAGAAGTTGAAAAGTAGTAACAAACAAGTGGAAATGAAACGGACATAGAATGTATGATTGAAATTGAGTACATTGTTATCTTTATATATATAAATCAATATTAGAATCATATGTATAAATGGTAAATTGAAGTAAGGGAGAAAAATGGATATACAAGAAATGTTTACTGATGCAAAAATGTTGAAAAGAAAAAAATTGTACAAATTTCTTTTTTTTGTTTAAAAAAACCTGTTTAATAAAAATTATTTTTAAAAAAGTCAAGGTGCTAGCCATATAGTAATGCGAGCAGCATATAAATGTAATAATTAATAAATAAAAATTAACAATAAAAAAGAGAGTAGTTTTCATATTATAGCATTGAATTCATTGGTAGACCAGTGACTATTGATAAGTATGGAATATAAAGCAGATTCTCCCTTGTTTTCCTCATCTCACTTTGCATTTTTAGTTTGCACTTTTAATTTTTTTCAAAGATGTTTTTCTTTAAGATGAATGATTGTTTTGTTTAAAGAGTAGAGATTATATTATTTTTAAAAAGCATGGTTTCTATTTTGCTACTGTGACTATTGGCATTTTTACTGCACTTACTACGTGCCATATGTATACAATATAGTATAATATATATATTAGCAAGGAAAAATGGTTAAATCTTTATTTTCTGGGTGAATACACTACAGGCTGGGTCTTATGCCAAGATCCGATATATTTTTGCCTGCCATGACAGCTGCAAAGCATCCAACTCAGTAGTTTTGATCCATCCTGTTTCATTAAGCTACTCACAGCCTCCAAGGACAAACGCTTCTAAAGCAAGTGGAAGCCAGGGATACATTTTTCATGCTTGCATCCTTGGCCTCCTTTCTCATTCCTTTTTTCCCACTTGTGGTTTTCAACTGGAAGATAAATTTCATGATAGGAGGTTTTATAGAGAATGATAGCAAGATTAACGGGAAGAGCTATTTTGTACAGCTCTGGGAATCACATCCCCGTGACACTTAATGAGGGGTAAATCAGACTGGCTCTCTTTCCAAGTTATTTTTACTGGAAAGTTTGCAACAAAGAATTTGGGCAAGAAGCAATAGCAATAACACTTAGACTTATATATGGCTTCATAGTGGTTTAAAGCCCTCTCTAAGCAGTTTACAGAGTCAGCATATTGTCACCTAAAATCTGGGGCCTCATTTTACTGACCTTGGATGGAAGGCTGAGTCAACCTTGAGCCAGTCAGAATCAAACTCCTAGCACTGAGCAGTGAGTCAGCCTGCAATACTGCATTCTAACCACTGCACCATTCACGACAAGTGTGTTTTTGTGGACCCAGTCTAAAAGGTTTTGCACTTGCGAGCTCTACTGGGGCAGGATAGTTCTCTTGATCACTTGGCAGAAACTGAGACAGCCCTTTGAAGCTTTAGGTGTGCAATGTTATGTGTCAAACAACAGCAACAGAGAACGGAACGGAACGGAACGGAACAGAACAGAACAGAACACAACAGAGCTGGAAGGGACCCTGGAGATCTTCTAGTCCAGCCCCCTGCTCAAGCAGGAGAATCTATACCATTTCAGACAAGTGACTGTCGAGTCTCTTCTTAAAAACTCCAGTGATGGAGCACCATGATGTTTGGGATTTGACTGCCTTAAAAAATGTAAACAATTTTTGCATTTTTTTTCCTATGGCGAGAAGTGCAGAATAATGAAAATTTTGAGGACTAATCAAGTCTCAGCTTGCCCTGACATTGAACTTTGTAAAATTGTATACAGTTAGGTTGAAGTGAATTAATTTTTCCTTCGTCCTTACTAAGGAGGCCATCGGCAAGCCTACTTTCTCCTCCCACCTCAAGCCTTGTGGACTAATTGTCTCTCTTTATTGAAATCATAGTTTAAGGTATATTTACCATATCACATTTCTTTTGAAGTAATTTGATTTTAGTGCCATTTGAAAAAAGAAAGGGTATGAGCATTCTGGATTTCATATACTGGGCCAAACAAAGAACCTGACCACATTTATCTGAAGTCCTTAAATTATGGAAGCAGGTTTATTTGAGCACAGGCAGTATTCTGATATACATAGGGCTTGATAATATCAACCTATTGATTATTAAGTCTGTCATCTGCATCTCTTATAACTGTCTGGTTTGGTTCTGCAACCCAACAAGACAGACACAGACTTCAGAGGAGTCTTCACAGTCAAAAAGAGGGCTGTGAAAATATTTACAGACCCCTCACATCCTGGACATAAACTGTTTCAACTCCTACCCTCAA
>JANHZT010002097.1:1520-12109 GCA_032468215.1 Stegonotus admiraltiensis | reverse complement strand
TGTATATGTATATGTATATGTATATGTATATGTATATGTATGTATATATATAATATTAAACTAAAGCTGGATTGAAATTCATAATAAATCTCTTCAGTAAAATATTCTGTTCTTCTCCACTACAGCTTTAAAACATATTATTGAGACATATTGCTGTAGCATAATTTTAACAGCAGGAAAAAACCCACAATGATATAAACATACCCACAAATAGGAAGCCTTAGGTAGCTTCCTACAGAGGACTAGCTAATTACACAAATTGGAGGCAATATTGTAGCATTTTAAAAATCCAATAACTTTCTTAAAGGAGAAAGTTATTGGAGAAAGGAGGGAGGGAAGGAGAGAGGGAGAAAAGAAGGAAGGAAGGTAGACCATTTCTCTGCACCTTCAATGAACTTGTTAAAAAAATCCTCAAGGATTTTACCAATCCAGTCACTTATGGTGAAATGGACTAGTAGCAGGAGGAAAGGAGGTATCCTCGCTATTTCACACAAGTTTAAATGGAATAGAAGCATTTTCACACAGATAGGCCTTGCTTACTGATGTTAACTGGGACCAGAAAATCTATTGCTAAGCAATGTGGTTGTAAGACATAATGTCACATGACCATGTCAATTTATGACGGCAGTCCCGGTAGACCCAGTAGTCCCAGTTGCCATTGTTAGGTTAATCCTGCATGGCTGTTGCATCCTACAGTCACGTAATTGCCTGCCATCATATGATTGCTGGCTTCTGTATTGACTTTGCTTGTCAGAAGCTGGTAGTAAAATTGCAAATAGTAGTCATGTGACTATGATGGTAGCAACAGTAATAACATTTAGACTTTTATACCACTTCATAGTGCTTTACAGTCCTTTCTAAGTGTTTTACAGAGTCAGCATAATGCCCCCAACAATCTAGATCTGCATTTTACTAATCTCGGAAAGATGGAAGGCTGAGTCAACCTTGAGTCACTCAGAATCGAACTTCTAGAGTGAGCAGTGAGTTAGCCCTGCAGTACTGCATTCTAACCACTGCAACACCATTATGATGCAACTGTTGTAATACAAGCCATGGCCCAAATTGAGACCATGCGATTGCAGGGATGCTCCGATGGCTGCAACTATGAGTAGTTCGGAGCACCGGCAAATACCACTTCTGGCTGGCCTCAGAGTGGGGTGGGAATGGAGATTTTTCAATATCCTTCCCCTACCATGCCTACCAAACCACACCCACAGAACCGGTAGTAAAAAAATTGGATTTCACCACTGGGTGTAGGTACTCTTTGTTCAGTCCTGTTACAACTTCAAATGGTCACTGAATAAATGGATGTTAAACAAGGACTACTTGCAGAAGGAAACAAGCTGCAGTTAGGTTGACTGCCCAGGGCAGTTCTTTCATTGCACTACACAAAGTAATGCAGTCATTATCACATAAATAACCCAGGTGCCAATATATTCTTATGCAAAAGATGCATTATGCAATCTATAAAACATAAGGTATTTTGAAATATTGATTTCTTCTGTACTAGCAACAGGATATTAGTGTAGCATGGGATTCCATTTGTAACATTGGGATTAAATGCAAGGAAGTGGAAAATTGGAATAGACCAGAATTCATGTGAAGTAGCAAGAGCAGCTGGCAGTGTTATTACAACAAGGGAATAGAAAAATAAGGAGAAGAATTTCTTTGTATTAACCAAACCCCTCCAAGATGGTTAAAATGCTCAATGGAATATCTTTAGACAAATTGATATTCTTGATCTGATTGCTTCCAGTTTAGCTGCTGGTTATTACAAATGCAATGAAGCACCAAATTAAGGTTAGGTTCCTTGACATGGAAGAAATAAGTCTGATCCTTTTGTTAATATAGGAAAGAGTAATCTGTGTTGTAAAATAAAGCACAGGTGTTTTGATTTTATTTCAGAAAAGCAGAAAAATCATTAATAATTTTGGGAAACATTATGGATAACATGTGCTTTCGGTATTAATTCATGGTAGTTTCATTAACTCCGAACAGTTAAGTTTAGTTGTTCAAACAGCAAACACAGTACATTCTCCAATTCTCTCCCCTCTCATCACTTCTTCAACCATTTATTTATCCATGCATGCAAACATCTATCCACCCGTTAGTGGAGATCTTACATCCATGACTGCAAAATCAAATCCTGGTTTTTAATGTCTGAAATAACTTCTACAGTTACATACTAACAGGTAAATCCTTCAAGCTACATTTAGAGTCATCATCCACCACAAAGCAATAAACCAACAATCTAAGCTCTAAGTCTTCCAATCACTGTGTATCGGTGTGGTTGAACGTGCTGGATGATTCAGCACAGATAAAAAGAAGTATTTCACAGAGCATTTAAACTATGGAATTTCTTACCACAAGATGTCATAAGGGCTTCAAAGGTAGATTAGATAAATGCATGGTATACCAAGCTATTAATGGCTGCAAGACATGGTTTGTTTATTTAGAAGATTTATATGCCCTTCAATTTTATATGCCATAATCTTGGGCAGCTCACAACAGTAGCATCTCAAAACTATAACAAAGCTTCCAGTGCCCCCAAAGTGGTCTTCCACACACCAGCATTCAATGTATCCAGCTCTATCTTAACCCTGTTTGTAGAAAAGGATAGCTCTTGAAGGCCCTTCTAGAAGGCTTGGAAATAGGGTCTGCTGGAAGTCTCAGAGTGTAGGGTGTTCCATAGGGCAAGAACTGCTTTGGAGAAGGGATGCTTTCTGGGTCTCACATACGGCAGCATTAAAAAGAGGGGACCTGGAACAGGCCACCCTATGTAACATGATGGAATGGGCAGATACTCTCAAGGAGAGGTGGTCTTGCTAACAGTCTCATCTTCTGTCCTTTAAGGCTTTAATAGTTATAAGTGGCACCTAGACATGAACTCCCCAAAATATCTGGAAGCCAGAGCAACTCAAGCAGTAACAGTATAACCGCATACCTATGTACTGAAGTAATCTAAATCAGTTATAACTTCTGGATGGTCTTCAAGGGCAGCTCCATACAAAGTGCATTGAAGTAATCCAACTGGGAAGTCAACTTGAAACTTTATACTACAAAAATGTCTTAAGTCTATAAGGTACCCCAACACATTGTTTGATTGTTGTACACTAGTCCTCGACTTACAACCACAATTGAGCCCAACATTTCTATTGCTGAGTGAAACATTCCTTAAGTGAGTTTTGCTCATTCCACAATCTTTCTTGTCACTAGTAGGTAAATCACTGCAGTTGTTAAGTGAGTAACTCAGTACTTAAGTCAATCTGGCTTCCCGGTTGACTTTGCTTGTCAGAAGGTTGCAAAAGGTGATCCCATGACTCTGGAAATCTGCAACAGTCGTAAATATTGAACCAGTTGCCAAGCATCCAAATGTTAATCATGTGACCAAATGGATGCTGCAATGGTCTTAAGTGTGAAAAAGTCATAAGTCACTTTTTTTTTCAGTGCCATTGTAACTTTGAGTGATCATTAAATGAACTGTTATAGGGTCGAGGACTACATGTGCCTGGTCTAGATATTTTTGTCATAATAGTGAACACTATAATTCCATTTAAAAGCTTCCCATAAAATTGGCTGTCAGATTTACTGTTCTGCATATGGAGTGAGTGCTTGAATTGTACCAAAGGGGCAAACCTCTCGCTGGAAGTCACTAGATAATGATTACTTCTTTATTTGGTTCCTTGGGGTAATTACTGAAAATGACTGCCACTGCTGTCATATACTTGAAATATTTGAGATGATGGCCAGTTCACTCCTGAAAAGTTCTTGGTGCACCGAAAATTAAAACAGTGGTGAAACGCTAAGCATGTATTGATCTACCCAGGCCTCTGAACTCGTGAGAAAGACACAGCTGTGAATTCATTAGCATACCTGGCAACCTGGAGAGATTCATGGGAAAAAAACCACCAAAACGTACTGTTATTAGCTAATGAATTCTCCAGTGCGTTATAATGTAGAAAGAGTTTTGCATTCCTCACCACCACCACGAATTTGAAAAAAGTACCAAACATACAGGAAAGGGGTCAAATAAGGGATTCGGCATCTCTGCACAATGAAGAGATATTTTACGTGTGAACAATTCATCACACAAAGGCAAGGCTGAATCCAATACTAATTAGCGTTTAATTGACTTTGCTGGAACATTCTGCTGTTTTCAACTCCTCTAATTATGGAACATTCATTACGAAGCTACATCTTCTTTAAAATTGACCATCCTCCAAAGTATAGTCTTGGTGGTAAAGCTTCACGGCCTCCTGTGAGAATGAAACATGTTGGGCCTGTTTACAAATTAAATAAATAATTAAATGCTTAATTGGTACGGGCATCTGTCTGTCACAGAATAATTAATAAACAATAAATCCTTCTGTTTCTGGAGTGGGAAGAAGGGACGCTAATAAAACAAATGAGCCTTTAATTATATGATCTGTGTTCTAACAGAAAAATGGTGTACTGAAAAAAGGATGCCTATTTTCTAAACACTGTCTTTCCCTAGTCACCCATAGATGGTTGCTATTTGCAGCCAAATTGCAGAAGCAAGTTAACAGGCGCACATTTCGTCCCATTACAGATGTAGGATTGATGGAGGAAAGTCAACTGAATCCTATCCTATTTTCCTTTCCTCCATGACCATGTTGTAGCAAATTACATGATAATGTGCACAATGAGAAGCTTACACAGGGCCTTGAAAACAAGCCACACTGAGTATTGTTGGAGAATGTTAGTGGCTAAATATGCTGGACAGACTTGTCATACTAGCTGATGGATTTGATGGAAGATGTCCAATGTTGGCCTCCGGATGAATACCATAGTACATCAAGTCTATTTCCTGATACTTGAATCCACATGGTGAGATGTGAAGTCATGGAACCCTGCTTAGATCCAATCGAACAACTATAAATGGTTGCAGCATGGCCTTCTCAAATGACCAAGTTCAAAAGGGAAAGAAAAAGAATATCAGAATAATAGAGTTGGAAGGGACCTTGAAGATTTTTTTAGTCCAATCCCCTGATCAAGCAGGAGACCTTGTACCTTTTTAGACAAATGTTGTCCGGTCCCTTCTTAAAAGCATTTAATATTGGAGCATCCACAACTTCTGAAGGCATGTTGTTCCCCTGGCTGATTGTTCTTACTGTCAGGAAATTTCTCCTGAGTTCTAGGTTGCTTCTTTTTTTGTTCAGTTTCTATCCATTGCTTCTTGTCTTGCCTTCTGGTGCTTTGGAAAATAGTTGACCCCCTCATTTTTGTGGCAGCCCCTCCAACATTGGAACAGTGTTATCATGTCACCTCTTAGTTCTTCTTTTCACTAGACTAGACAAACCCAATTCCTGCAACTGTTCTTCATATGTTTAGCCTTCACCCTCTCCACCCCACCAATTCATCTTTCCTGCATTCTTTCCAGAGTCTCAACATCCTTTTCAAATCGTGGTGACCAAAATCGGATGCAATATTTCAAGTGTGGTCTTGTTGAGGTATTATCAAGCAGTAGTATTACTTCTCATGATCTTGATTCTATCCCTCTCTCAATGCAACCTAGGATTGTAGTGGCTTTTTTGGCAGCTGCAGCACATTGCTGGTTCATATTTAAGTGATTGTCCAGTTTCAGAACTATCTAATAAGCCTTCAGAAATATCTTCTTATGCTGATGATGAGATGGAACTAAACTGTAGGCAATTCTTCTGAACTGCATGTGCTTGACTATGCCAAAGGACCAAAGCTTTATGATTACCCCACCTATATTCTTCTATTGCCCAGTGAAAGAGATGAGAAAGACAAAAGCTAATGCATTTACCACCTGAGGATTCAGAAAGACCACAAAGGACAACTTTTTGATTTGCCAGTGTATGTCACACAACCCACTAAGTATGACTGGTTGAGGAATTCTGGGAGTTAAGTCCACAAGTCTTGAAGTTGCCAAGTTTGGAGACCCCTGCACTAGAGTATGGCGAGCAGATGGTTTTGTACATGGATTACTTTGCTTCACATATGACCATCCATGAGTATAACAGGAAGAGGCTTCAGCAATTAAGCCCTCTAATCTCCAAACAAATACATTTTCTGATGACATATCAAATAGATTGCAAAAGATGTACAACATTAGCTTCAACAGAGAGCTCTATAACTTAGAGATCAAAAGCTTCAGGTTCCTTTTCTACTACAATGAGAGAGAAGAGCACTACTAAGAAACACCATTTTCAGTACTCACCAATACCATTTTTATATCCATTCTTTTAGGATAGGAGCAACCTTGAAACATGTGGTTTTAAACTTTTGAGAGCAGGATATAAAATTAAAGAACTAATGTCATACCACATCATTTTTAAACTACATTAGTCCTGTCCTCCAGATGCAGCCGGCTGATTTTTATCAAGACTTGCAAATTCTTCTTACAAGAGTTGTGTGAAGCTTTGAAAGAGTGCTTCACTTCAACAAAGCTTTGAATGATACCTCCTATGAAGCCATTTTGCAAAAGTGGTAGAGGTTGCTTTTATGACCGAAGTGAAGTAATGTGATATGTTCTGGAGCTCCTCTCAGCTTTTTAGAATCGTATTGGAGTGGAGAGGCATATATATATTCTTCGAAGAAAAAGTAAAATCATTTTGCAGAGCTCACACTATGAAAGAATTCTGAGGGAGAAACCGTTTTTGGTGAACTCTGTAGAACAAGGATGAGAGAATTCTTCTTCTGTGGCTAGGAGAAGAGATGGACTCTTGCAAAGAAAGCAAGTTTTGTCTTTCACACCAGCTAACTAAATCACAGCAGTGGCTTTTGCATTTTAATGCATACCAAGGCCAAAAGAATGAACAAGTTTCAATAGTAAGAAACAATCAGTACCATCTCTTAAAAACTCAATGCAATAGGAACAATAGCTTACATTCCATGGAGGCAGTCAGCCTTATGCGCGAAGAAGTCAGTTGGTATTCCTTTCTTTCTTCTTTTCTGTCTGAACTGTGTAACTAGGGCAGTCATTCTGCACATACCTATAACTGATCTCAGAGGTCGCACATGCTTTCCAGCTCAGGTCATTGACTCGACCCCAACAACATCATCCAACAGCTAGAACTAGGGATGGGGCGTTCAAAGGTTTTTCATACATACCTTTTCATTTGCAACTACACATATTTTGAATATCCAGTTTTCTGATATGCTCATTCTCAATTCAGAGCAGCAACAGTTGACTTAGGCATTCTAGTAACAAGCTGCTTTGTAGACAGTGTTTTTATAAGTTAAATTTTGAGAATTATCTCATTATGCCATCTTTTTAGGTTTGGTTAAAATCAAAGAAGCAAAAAATCAAATTAACAGAAGTCATGCCCAAACTGCCCAGAGAACATGTCTATCAAATTGTTGTCATATCTTTGTTAGAACTTCCCTTTCATTGCTGACCTTAGGGTTGACGGCTGCTGAGCACAAAATGAAGAAATTACTGTAATCTGTCCTGCAAATATATGTTTTATCTGAGATATTGTTATGACTTATGTTGAAAAAAATATGCTGACTTTGAACGGGTTGATACTGGTTGATATTCACAAAGGGCAACATTAAATGTCTTCATTCACAACATTAATCATTCTTGAAAATCCTGAAATATATCCTAAGACTGACCTATCGCAACAGCATTATCATGAATGGAGCTGTGCTGATTTTTGGCATCTTGTAAATTATTAAAAGAGGTCTGGAGAAATCCTACAGTTTTACATGGATCAGTTAGTGAAGACTACCATACATGGTTTATGAAAACCAATTAAACAGGCTGTAAATTTGGGGGGAAATTTGAAATACAATAAAAAAAAACCCACCAAAGAGCAATTTCTAAGAGTTTCTTAGAAATTTTTCAGAGTTCTAGTTTTTGTTATCTCATCCTTTTCTCCCAGGTGAAAGATCTTAGTCAGCACCATCAAGGTCATTTGATATTGTGCGCAAAATATTTTTTGAATTTTTTTTTATAACTCCCAGGAAGTTTCTCACTTCTGGAAAAGCTGATATGGAATGATTCAGGACTAAATTAAGGCAGTGGGTAGCACAATGGATCTTCAGCTTTTGATTGCTGTGCTGCAATCCTAGCTTGGATATCAATATACCACCCACTTATATTTGCATCAATAGAATAGCCTTGGCCTTGCAAGTTTGACATACCCAGTCCATTGCTTTCAATGGTGCTTAAAATTCTATGAATCAAACCAGTCAGTAATTAATTTTTGACTTCCAAAAGTCCTCAAAAAGGGTCTGTGTTTTTGTGCTCAAGCATCCACTTGTAATAGTAGATATACAGCAAATCACCTGGATGGCCTGATCTTTTTTATCATTATCTAGGGTTGTATTCCTAATCACAAAGAATTTGATCTTTCCTTTTTTCTTTTTAATGATTCCATCCCTGCTAAGGTCCAAATGAAAGCAATTTATTCACTCTGCGGCACTCAAATAATATATTGTACTGTCCTTCATGCTCATAATTGGTCCAGCTTGGAATCCTATTTTGCAAAAAACCTTAATAACTGAGAGAATTGTAACGCCAGCTCTCTAAAGCAACACCTCCCAAAACCTCCCCCCACCCCCCGAGATTTGTGTAGCTCTGCCCTGTTTTTGTTCAAATGGTCCTTAAAAATGTGGTTTCCCTCCAGGCCTCGGGCTACGATGAGTGGTGTACCTCTTGTGGAATATTATGTTGCCCTGAATTAGAATTTTGTTTTTTTATATGAGGACAGCCATGAGTTCCCACCACTCATTTGTTCCTGCAGAACCCCCGGTAATATACAGTGCCTGTAAATTCCTCAGCGTTTTTTTAATTGAACTCAGAATAGAGACCAGGACATTGAAGGGGGTTCAAATGCAAACTCTTCTATAGCAACGGTCAATAAAACACAATGACAGGTTTTTTTGGCTTAGTTTTAGATCTGTGCAAAAATATTAGGGTCCATTTTCATGAAATGATTCTAGCTGTTGTACTGATCCAACTTAATGAAACAATCTGGGACATGACCTGCTGGTACCAGACCTTAAACAATATTCTGATACTCACTGGCTAAAGCTCCCAGCCATCTCATCTCCCTCTACACATTCTGGTCAGTGGATGCTAGAGAAGGTGGAAAGCCACTTAATCCTTATCCTGATGTCCAAACCAGCTCTAGAAATCGTACAGAAGCCTTTGAGCTGATTTCTCAGGCACAAACAGCAGGATTCCCCTTGCTGTATGGTAGAGGCAGCTGAGCCTGTTAAAGCCTTTGGCCAATATTATAGAACTATCATTGAGCAAGCTTGGTATTTCACCCAGGACCATTAAGGAGTGGCACACTACTACCATCACTGCCCTGCACTTGGACAGCTCCATATGCTCATCATGATTTTTAAGGTTGCTCAGAGGGTAGGCCTGGTCCCAAATAGTTCCCCCCAGTAACCTCCTAGCTTTTTCTACTGATGTAGACTAGGGGTACCATATCTGGGCTGGGAAAAAAATCTGTGCATCCACAGGAGGGCTGCAAAGCCCTCCTGTGTTTCTTTGCTACTGTTGAGTGGTCCTCTGAAATTCTGAAGCTCAGATGTAGATGAAAAGAGCTCTGAGCAAAACAGAGAGCTTCAAGGTACTTAGTGCATCTCATGTTGGAACAGTGAGAGAGAGCTAAAATGGTATGCCCCTCTGGTGACAACCAAAGGAAAGATCCTTAAATCAAGGCTCTGTTCATGATAGCTGGGAGGGACAGATACACCTTGGATGCTGAAGTCAACCGAGTTGGATATGAAGTATTACGTGATCTTTGACGCACTGCCTTCTTGGGGACTTTTCTTACAGATAATGTCACAATTCCAATGGAGGACTGTTGAGGTGACATTGAATGGCCTAATGAGTTCATTGACAGTGATATGACTAATTGGCCAATGAGTTTTTTATAACTAAATTCTCTGCCTATCAACATTAGATACTATGGCCACGCTAACAATGCTTTGGCATTTCTGCAAAATGGAAAAAAGATTAAGAATAAATGACTAAATCCTAGATTAAGATGATTTACATATTAACTGCTTTTAAGAATGAGAAAGGTAAGACTATGAATGCCCACCTCTCTCTGTTGCATTGCCCCTCAGTATTACCTAGCTTGCTTCTGCTGACTACTAACACAGAATATTTCTAATAATTCACAACAGTGACAAAACAGATTTCTGCCCAGAAAGCCAACTTTCCTCAGCTAATCAGCTTCCACCCCACTAAAGCTATTGGTAAGTGGGTATTTCTTAGAAGGAGCAAAGGTTCCCATACGACTTACAATTTCTCCTGGCACCCTATTGCTAAGTGACCATTGAGAAATCAGAAGCAGCAACATTAGACTACCTAGCAAGAGCAGGTCAGTGGACATTCTTCAGTGTTATGACAGTCTAGGAACCCCAGAATTTTTAAAAGAGCTTTTGAAAGCTTTTAAATTGGAGTAGAAGACTTTCTGCCTTTAACTATCAGTGCAACTCACTGTCCTAGCTGGATAAGCTGCACGGTCTTTTCTTCCTCCTGTCTCTGCATTAAAGATGGTATAGGGCCATGATGGCGAACCTATGGCACGGGTGCCACAGGTGGCACGCGGAGCCATATCGGTGGGCACGCG
>JANHZT010002096.1:179516-196484 GCA_032468215.1 Stegonotus admiraltiensis | reverse complement strand
TTGTGGGGGCAATAAGCTGACTTTGTATAAATATACAGAAGTATGAAGGCTATTGCTTAATGCATTGGAAGCCGCCCAGAGTCTCCGGAGAAGGGCGGCATATAAATCAAAGCAAAAAATAAAAATAAAAACGAGTGGATTAGAAGCAGATCACCTTCTGAGTAAAAAGTATACCATATAGAATGTTGATAGCAGCCATTTTTGGGAATTGAGCATTAGAAATTGCAACTCTTGTTCAGAAAACATGAACATTTCTATTCTTCCCCCCCTCCCACTGTTATATTTACTTAATGGTTACTTCCACTAGAACCACTCCTTTTCCTTTCCCAAGCATTCATAGTTACAGAATTGGAAAGACTGGTAAATTAGTGAGACTGGTAAAACAGAGTTTATCCAAGACTTTCATCATTTCTATATGAAATTGCTGATGGGGATTTGTGGAGCTGCACATCAAAAACATACTTATTGACTCACTAAATTAATTACACTTCCAGCTTCCAAAGTCAGCAGTATATCTAAAATATCGGGGATTAAGGGAAATGAAAGAATATTGTAACAGAATGCACAGGAACGTTTTCTATTGCCATTTTCACCATTTGTTTAATTTTACAGACATATTCTAGTGTGAGATTTTGTAACTAAGAAGCTTAACTGTGTACTTCTATCATAGTAGATATAGTAGATTATATAGTTTACAGTTGAAAAACAATGTTCCAATATCATCAGAAGGATTTCTTCTAACAGCAGTAATAGATAGGGTTTTAATATTTAATATTCAAGGGCAAGCAAAGCGAAGTTGGGGTTTTCTTCACTTCCCAAGCAGTCTAAAAGCTAGATGAGTTAAGCCCAAAGGTTGAGGCATGGGAAGAATGTTCTTGTTTGGGTATTTTTTTGCCTCCTTCTCTCAATTAACGACTGTGATTGGCACACTCATAATCTGAGCTGTCGTAATTAAACTTTTCACTGCTCAGGAATGCACTGCTGGAAACTGATGGAGCTCAAGAAATAATGACTGTAATGCAGGTGTTTACACAGTGCTTTGTTCAAGCTTACCATGAGAATAATAAGCAGGTTAGTCAAGTTGCTTTTTCATTATTTTTAAAAATGAAATGCTTCAAAATTTAGGGCAAGAGAATCATTTTGAAGTTCAAATTGGTGGACAAGTATAACAACCCAAATAGTACCTTTAGACTGCAGTAAGTGGTTGGTAACATCCATTTCAGAATTTTAAATGATATCAAATTTAAAATTAGACACAAAGCCAATAAATATCTCTCAATCTACATGTTACTTAGGTAACATCAACATTCACTACATATTTCAGTACAGATGTAATTGAGCATGGTGTGGAAACTTTAGATGCATCTTTATAACTTATAGACTAGCGAATCTTACTGGTCCATTATCTAGGATAAAACACAGCTATCTGTTTTAATATGAAGTAAGATGTTAAATGTTTTTGCATTCAGATGACCTTTTTGTTCCTTGGATTTACATAATGAACAATTAAATCACCTCATAGATTTATAACTAACCTCATTTGACATAAAACTGTCCTTTGGTTTGTATTACTCTCTATAATTGGCAATTTTTCCTTTTTTGCTTTAGTCAGTTAAAGTAGCTGTGGAAATTTAAGTTTGGGCCACACAAATACTTCAAGATTTCCTCTGCTCAAAAATTTCTTTTAGTAGATGCTCCAGTGGTTTTTCCATGTTGTGAGAGAGTTCTATTGATCAGTGGTTATTCATCTTGCAAATGATGCAGTAATTAATTCTAATTAGCATTGTAATTAAATATATTTCTGAGTTCCAAAGGGTATGAATTAGGAGTAAAATTGCAGCTGTCTAAGTTAATATGTATAGGTACCACACCCATTAAGTTTGCTTATATGGCAGCAGCAAATTTTGCTGCCTTGGCATGAATGGGATGGATGGGTGGAGAATTTAAACTTAATTCCACACCCTTTAAATAGCCAGAAGCCAACTGTGTTAATCACTTTGTTATTTATGTGCTTCATTGTTAAGCTTTTTTTAATATGTTCAATATTAATAATTTAATATGTTTTGGCATTTTAGTTACACAATTTTTTACTTTTACTGTTACAATTTAAGGGAAAAATCTGGGATCGGTATGGTATGCAGGCAGACAGGAATGCTTTCTGGATTTTTATTTTTTTTTTCTTTAGTCATGAACAGACTGACCTAGTGATGGCAAAACTATGACGCGTGTCAAAGGCGGTGTTCTCTTTCTGTTGACAGCCCCTACCTTAGGACTTCATTCTTAAAGGGGCTTCTGGGAATGCTCTTCCAAGGCCTCTGTAGCCTCAGAAAAGCATGCAAAAGCAGTCCTCATTTTCTTATGATTTTTGAGGCTCTGTACACTTCACAATAGCATACCCCATTCTCACATGGCCTCTGTGGCCTCCAAAAATCACATGAAATCAGGCATGCTTTTCAGAATAGTTGTTAACAGGTGTTTGTGAGCATGGATGTGTCACCCAAAATGTTTGTGACATGTTGGGTATTCGCACTGTAAGAGAGCATTGTAAATGCAGGTTGGCCAGCATTTTAATCACATGATCACAGGGGTACTGCAATGGTCAGAATTTCAAAATGTAATTGAAAGTTCATTGCGGAGTTGTGGTATATATGGCATTGCAATAATCCTAATGCAGGAATGTTTGTTTCCTTAAGTACAGAAAGCAGTTTTTGTGCTTTAGATGCGTATCTTCTTTTATGGCAAATTTTAAAAATTGTCATAAATTGGTTTAGGTCCATAAGATAACTAGAATTTTTTTAACAAAATAATTTCATTTCAGCATAAATTTCCACTGAAGGCCTATTTTCCTCATAATCCACTCTCACTTGTGATAGCTCTCCTTAAACTTCCTTCAGGTAAGCTCACTTCCATTTTTTTCATTAATACTGAGTTAATATGAGCTGAGTAAGCAAACAATTTTGTTGTGCTTATAATTCTCTACTATATTTCCATCAAAATATGCCTAATACTGTTGTTCATGTTTCTTTTTAGACTTTTCTGGTAATAGTGTATATCAGCATTTAGACCACCTTGCCGAAATGCTCAAAACGACAGTAGAGGCCAAGGGCTCTGAGTAAGCAGCAAGGTTACCTTCTTTTTTAAAGATTGTCTTAGCTTGTGAGCGATCTTTTTTGTAATTTGCTACCATATATGGGAAACAAACTATTATTTTCAATGCATTATTTTCATTAGTGTAAAATTAGCTCTATTGCATATTACTATTCCCATTGATCTTCAAATAAAAAACTTTGCTAGTCTTAATACTTTCAGTTTAGAGCCTTCTGAGAACTTAAGACATATTACAATACATTGGTACCTTGGTACTCAACTGCTTTGAAAGTCATCGAATTTGATACTCAGCCCATTTTGACATGAAAATTTTGTTACAGTACTCATAGTTTGTTTGGAACTCAGCACTCTAGCTAGAACTTATCAGTGTCAGCTGTCTTGTGACTCACTACATTATTCCTTATGGGAAAAAATGTTTGGTAGTTATTGTTTTTGGTATTCATCGCGGCTCCTGGAACCAATTAACGTTGAGTACCAAGGTACCAAAGGGACGCAGTGGCTAAGACGCTGAGCTTGTCGATTGAAAGGTTGGCAGTTCAGCGGTTTGAATCCCTAGTGCCGTGTAATGGGGTGAGCTCCCGTTACTTGTCCCAGCTTCTGCCAACCTAGCAGTTCAAAAGCAGGTAAATAATGCAAGTAGAAAAATAGGGACTACCTTTGGTGGGAAGGTGACAGCGTTCCGTGCACCTTTGCCGTTTACTCATGCCGGCCACAAGACCACAGAGACATCTTCAGACAGTGCTGGCTCTTCGGCTTTGAAACAGAGATGAGCACAGCTCCCTAGAGTCAGGAATGATTAGCACATATCTGCAAAGGGAACCTTTACCTTTATCTTTTATCAAGGTACCACTGTACTGTAAATACACATTTTGATGTTATTCCAGGTCTTTGGACGAACTCTTCAACAACTGGTTTTTGTTGATTCACTTTGGAGAATGGGCTGATCTTGCAGCAAAACAGTTGCTGTTGTCGCAAGCAGAGTCCTCTAACTTGTTGTGGCTTTTGGTATTTTACTATAGTCCAAACAATATGAATCAGCAGAGAACTCAAATAATGGTAAGAAGTTCTAGCTATGGTAATAAGGTTTTGAAAAACAAAGATATTTTTGCGACAGTGTTTGCAAAACAGCTCAGAAATCATTGCTAAAGCATCCTTCATTAGCTTTCTTTTAAAGGCTAGAACAGTCTTCAGGAATGAAAAGTAAGAGTGGCTTAAAGGAGTGGATAAATGATAATGAGATGGCCTAACAAAATCTTGGTAGTGATTCCTGGTGGTTATTCAGTTAAAGGCTTCCTGCCCAGCAAGTTATCTGGAGGAGGAGATGGGGGTACAGTGCACAGCATGATTGACAGAGGCCCTGCATCATAGTTCTTGAGGTCAGCCAGAATTGGCAAGCCCATCAGAGGAGAGGAGGTGAAGAAGATGATAAAGATCTGCTGGGGGCAGTGATGGGAGGGGGCACTGTAAATGCCAGTTGGCTAACATTTTGATCATATGATCACAGGGGGCTACAGTGGCCAGAACTTTGAGGACCAGTTTTTTTTCAGCACCATCATAACGTTGACCTGTCACTGAACATTGGTTCAGTTACTAGATGTAACTCAAGGACTACTTTTTCCTGCATTCTACTATACAACTGAAACACTGGTCTAAAGCAGAATATTTCTCTTTCTTTTTCTCTCCTAAATTTTTATTAAAGCATTCTCATTAGTTTTATCTCTTTCACATTTCTCAGAGAACTGACAATTGGGTGGTCCTTTGGCTCAAGGCCAGAGAACAGTTAAGTCAGTTGCTATAAGCATAGCAAGATCATAGGTGATCTATATAGTGATGACAATTGAACATTCCACTGCTTTTCTCAAGGATAGCTTACACAACAGTTATTAATATTTATGTTTTGATTGCCCTTCTATGCCATCTATGCTTAATATACATTAGAATATACATAGAAAAGTCTCCTTGGATGGGAACAGCTTTACTGAAATATAGTATTAAATATATAATTGCGAATATAACAGAATCTAAGGTGGTCTTTCACTGGTGGAAAATAGCACAACAGTTAGCACCACAAAATATTTGTGACTTCTTAATGTTACTTGGCAATTCTTTTACTTCCCAAGTCCCCTTTCATTAAATTATTGTCAGGCTTCCGTTTGCACCTTTAATTTCTGTAACTGCTCATATCCTAACTTAACATTTTACAGTAAATAGTTTCCATCCCACATTTCTTTTTCTATAGTTGCAACACAGATGCCTAAGAAATTAAGGATAAAAGGGTTTACCAAAAAAAAATGTCTGCAGCAATTTCCACAAAGAAAAGGAATATATTTAATCCTTGAGCAGAGTAACAGAATGAAACTGTCATGAAACATATGAGAAACTTTATAGAAGATTAAATTTAGAAATGAATTTCTGTGTAAATTACTGGATATGGAAATTATCCTGAGCTAAAAGTTAAATCTGTATATACTTAGATTATCTGAGTACTTTTTATCAAGCATTTCAGATAATATGGTTTATAGCAAGGCTACTTCGATTTGTTACTTAGTGTAAGAACACAACAATTCTATTTAAATGTCTAACAGAAGTAAGTTTCAGAAAATTTACTCAGAAAATTTATCTTTGAAAGAAACGAAATAAATTGTAACTGGTTTTAATGATCTGCCTGCTTGCTTATTATAGTTGCTTCTTGGTGTTTTCTACATAGCATTTTATAGAGAAAAATAAAGAATATATATTCCATCTTAAATACCATTGTTAATTTTTATCCTGTCTATTAATGTTGGTCTCTCTTATTCCATTTGGAGAATGTGGGCCAGCATTATCAGGAAACTGAAATTTACGTGTGCATTAAGCCATTTTTCTTCTAAGTTTCTAGAAACATTGGTACTATGAATAATTGGTACGATAATTAAGTTAACCATGATTATTTCTGAGCAACATGGTTTTATTCTATCCTGTTTAAGAAGGCTAGTTGATTGGAAAGAGTCAGATATTCAAGAAGGCTGATCCATGGCCTTGGTCTTGCTGCCAGAACTAAATGTATTTTGCCCACTAATGCAAATTCCAAAGTGGATCTAGCCATGAATCTAGGTGGTTTCTGTTACATTCTTCAGAAGTTCAAGAAACCAATGCTGACTACTTCCTTGCTCTGGCTACCTTTGGATAATCTTATTTCTTGAGAAAAGTAGGTCACAAAAAAGCAGAAGGCAGCAGTGTAAATTTTAGCTACTATAATCTCTAGGTTGCTGAGCTGGCTTACATGCCTAAGACAGGACTAGAACACATAGTCTCCTGGTTGCTAGCCTGGTGCCTTAACCACTACACCAAGCTGTGTCTCGTAGGTTGGTTAAGGGCTCATACCAGCTGCCTTTTGGAATTTGGGTTTGCCTATTTTGATTGTCATTTTTATTTAACAAATGTTATTATTGTGCTTTTATGTTATGAGTCACCAAGAATCTGTATTAGATGGTGGCAAGGATAGTTATATGTGTAAATATTTGACTTTGGGCATATTTCATGCAATACTATGTAGTGATTGACAATAGAAAAGGAGTGGATTGTGTGTTTAAAAACAACTTTGAGATAAAGACAATTAAACAGGAATGTATGTATGTATGTATGTATGTATGTATGTATGTATGTATGTATGTAAATACAGTGAATAAGAAAATCACTTGCTTAAAATAAAGCTTAAGGCCAAGGAGATTTGCATATTGCTTTTTATTTCTTTTCTATCCCTGACATAGCTTTTATGTAGTAAATATTTTAAGTTATATCTGGCCAATAATTTCCTTTAATGCACAGACCATCAAATTTTGCTTCCATTTTGGCTCCAGAAACTGTTTGTTCTGGCTGCTTGAAGAGGTAAAAAGGTGGGGAGGGAAACTTTTTGACCACAATACTAAGAGGAAGCCAAACGCTTGAATTCCTATCAGAATTTTTTATCAGAAGAGGTCAGGTTGCATGGAGTTTAATTGATTTGTAGTTGTAGTATTGTGGTGGGCCATCAAAGAACCTTCTGTTCTTTTTCTCACAATGTAACAATCTACTTTCATTCTGCTCTGTGGATTTTGCCACTTCCTTTTATTAAACCCTCCCCCTCAGCCTCCCCAAAGGTCACATTCTGGATCACGGCCTGCAGTGCTTTAGTTTTTCAAGGCTAAAGAGACAATTTAAAAAAAAATCTTTTGTGTCTTTCTTCTTCTGGCCCACGGTCTCCTTCCCTTCCCCACTCCATTACTTCCCCTGTTATCAGCCTAGGAATCCAGCCTGTACTTTTCTGCAAATTTCATGAAATCAATATGACTTTATTCCTTCCAATTATTGTCAACAGGTAGAAGCTAGAACTGTATGTGACTATCTGACAAGCCTCTCAAGGATGCCAACCATTTCTGTTGCAGACCTACAAACTTTATTCAGCAGCAAAACCAGTGTAAATCATTCTGCAACTAAACATATTGTTACGCATCTGATTATCAGCTTTGTGCTATTTACTCCTAATGGACACACCATAGCCAGAGAATTGATTCAATACGTAAGTTTTTTTTCCCCCCAATAGCAAAATATTACAATTCCCGTACTGAAAAAAATTAAGTCATTTATATGTCTCAATTTTTTTACATGGTACTTTGTTGTTAGCTATACTTGCCATTACTTGATAGTAGATAGTAAGTAGATAGATTACAAGATAGTAGTCATAGATCAGAAATGGGAATTGTAGTCTAATCTACAATTTGAAACAATTAACTGGTTTTGACTAAAGGGACAACAGTCATATGGGTGTTTTTTCCAATTGGATTTAATTTAATAAAGTCCTGTGCTTACGCACATTTTACTACTGTTCAGCTCTTGAAAATATTTAGCAGAATATCCTCTTTGTGGAGTTATTCTGGTTCCCTCCTCACTGGGCAGAGCAGAAACTAGTCAGGAACAAACTCTTCTGCTTGAGAAATCATTAATACCCTTTCCCCGTTTTGAGTCCTTTTTTGAACGAATGAGCTTTTTTAAAAAAAATGCTTTCTCCTTTGGTCTGAATATCTGTGAACTATCTAGCATTCTAGAGAGCAGGAAAATGTTTGCCTGAGCCAGGAGGTATTATTTTAATTTTTAATTTTAGTTTTTTAAAATTTAAATTGTAATTCTCAACTTCTTTCAGGTTCTAGCTGAAAGTGATGAAATCCCACAAGTAACTGGACTTCTTATCCACATCTCAAATACAGCTAGCCAACTTGGAGTGAAATATCAATGCTCTGTAAAGCTAGCAAATGATCTGCTCCAGGAATTCCGATGTGGTGCTTAGTACTAATTCAGAATTGTGGAATAAAAAGATAGAAAGTACCTGTTTTCCAATGGGCATTTTCTGAAAGAGTCTGGGAGACAAGTCTGTTATTTGTAATCTATATATTATGACGTTCATGTAATTTTTCTGCATTTGCAGAAGTATCTTCAAAGTTACTCAAAAGTGCATTGTAAAGCTGTTTTGTCTTTGTGAGAAAATGTTTAAAAAGTGGCATGCTTTATTGAGGCCATCATTTACAAGTCTGATCAAACAGCTTATTTCTGCTATACCACTTAGTGGCATCTCAGCCTCATTACAAACACGATTATTAGTGAGTCCTTTTGAACTAAATGTTTCCATTGGATCAGTCACCAAACTGTGTTTCTTCTAACTTGTTTTTCTTCAACAGGAAGCAAATATCATATTTTGTTAAAGTGGCATTAGTCAGCAAATGTATTTTCCTTTCCTGGGGCTACATGGACCACAGACCTTTCCTGAGCTGCAGACTTTGAACACTGCCAAGGAAAGATTTGTGCAATTTTAAAATCATTATTTTTTTAAAAAATCCTCCTTTCGTAGCAGAACTGTCTAACAAGCTGCTATAAAAGTTTGTACATACAAGGATAAAAAGTCATAATGTCTCCCAATTTGCAACTTAAGAATGTCACCTCAATCTCATAAATAGAAGACTTATTTGGAAACCTCTCTCATTTTTTATAATGCACAAGAAGAACATACTTCCTGGAAACTGCATTTGAATTTTCAGAAGTTTCCTTTAAGGCTTCTAATTTAAATCTCCTCCCACATAGGAATAATGGAGTTCTTATGCCAACATACTTTTTGAAGAATGGGATGAGTTCCAAAAACAAGCAGGAAAAAAAGTGTATCCACAAACATTAGACACAATACAGTAAATGATTAACATGAGCTAAATCAGGATTTGATTGCTGAGCTGTATATATAAAATCTGGCCATTCTGCCCCCTGCACTATGTAACTGGTGTCTGAAGTATGATGTTCTGGATCTCTTAATTTATATAAAGCCTTAATGTTTTCGATTCTGCCAACTAGCCTTTTAAACCTAGAAAAAATTAGTTTCTCACACTACTGTATGCAATACAGGGATTTCTCTGCCCCTAGACTATGTAACATCTTTGTCAAATTAGGATCTAGTCCTCCCACTCCTGGAAATAAATAATGTGACCCTTGTAGAATTGCATGAAGGACATCATTCTACAGTTAATCCTTCAACTTGCAACCCTTCAAAATTATGATGGTGCTGGAGAAAGAGGCTTAGGAATGGTCCTTGCCCTTATGATTGTTGCAGCATCCCCATGCTCACGTGATTAACATTCAAGCGCTTGGCAACCAGCATATACTTACCACAGGATCAGATGATTGCCATTTGCAACTTTCCCAGCTGGCTTCAGACAAAGTCAATAGGGGAAACTAGATTTGTGATTCATTTTACAACCGGGACAAAAATTGTTTGTATAATTGGACATGATTCACTTAACAATGCGTAGCAGCCAAAG
This sequence comes from Stegonotus admiraltiensis, assembly GCA_032468215.1. Lineage (NCBI taxonomy): Eukaryota > Metazoa > Chordata > Lepidosauria > Squamata > Colubridae > Stegonotus > Stegonotus admiraltiensis. The sequence continues at coordinate 186,561 of JANHZT010002096.1, read as the reverse complement.
TTCCAATCCCAAATGTGGTTGTAAGTCAAGGACTACTTGTAGTGTTTTCCAACATCATCGCCTAGAAGAGATTGTTCATTTCAAAGTACTGATTGTAACAGTCTTTTTTTCTTCCATTTTAGAAAATACTATTTCTTGCAACAATACTTGTGGAGCTTTCTTAGATCACTAATGAACTCAAGGTGCATTTTTGGATTGCCAGTTTAAAGGAAGTTAGAAAAACAGCCTGTTAGGAGGTACCTCAGGAGCTCCCAATTCAAAACCACATATGTGCTGTTTACTATCAAGCTGCCTAATGCTTGAAAATTTGACGTACCTCCCCCCCCTTTTAAAGGCATGTTCATAGTTGCAATTTAAATGCTATCTTAACATTGATTCTGGGAATTTGCACAGGGGTGGTCCATTTAATACCAAATGCCAGAACAGTTTCCCTTGCTTTTTCTGGCTGTATTCCTTCAACCAACTGTCTGAGTCTATAAAAGGTGTTAAAAGCCCTTGAGCTGCTTTCTGAAGGGCTTAAGTATACTCAAACTGACTAGGCCCTTTTAATGGCTAGCATTCTACAGACACCATAACTGTGACTGTCTTGCATCCCCATTGCCATCCTGCCAACCCACAAGCAACCTAACCAACTTTCAATTGGCAAGCAGCAATCCTTCAGTAGTTGATTTCTCCCTAGACTGTCATTTTGTTTTAAGCAATAATAAAATATAGAGAGAAGAAATCGTTTTACAAACAGCTAAAGGTTTGGCTTTTCCACATTAAGCCTCTCTTATTATTAATCATAGTTCTCTTTAATTGGCTAATGAAAAATAATGACCAGACTCAAATTAGCCTACTTTGGATACGTTACATGAAGACCTAATTCTCTGAAGAAGGCTCTAATACTGGGAAAGGTGGAAAGGATGAAAAAAAAAAATCCAGCAGAGTGGATGGACTGAGTTACAGTGGCAATGAGTATATCTGTTAGAAAACCTGAAGCACCAGATTAGGAACAGATTGCCATTGGGAAAATCTATATATATGGTTCTAAGAGTTTATACCAATTCCATAATCAACCTTGGGTCTTGGACTCTTTTTAGGCGGAAGAACACTAGAAATAAAATCATTATTTCAGCATGAGAAGAACTGGAAGAAAACTTAATGTATAAATTGTGCTGTGATAATGATTTTATTTCTATAGTGTTCTATATGTTCCACATTTGGATTAAGAATGTGTGCACTGTCACTCATCTTAGCTTCCATTCATTAATGTCAGAAACAGGTCCATATACAAAAGCACTAAAGACTATCTGTTGTTTTAACACTATATATTCTTCATATATTTTATGAAGGCAGTTTATATAGTCTTATTTTTATATCAAACGAAAGCCAACTTGAGTTCTTATTCAGAACACAAAACATAACACCTAACAGAATTAAAATACAAAACAAAAGGAAAGAGATGTCAGTGGCATTCAGTTTCTCTTGTCTAAACTTACATTAATTGATCTTGTGAGCATCAAAATATTGTTACTTTGTACTCAACACTACTGAATGCATGTCTGATGTCTGGCATTAAAGGGGATTAATTGGCAATATCCAAACATGTCAACAGAGGTCTCTTTCTTTTTTTAAATGGGAGAGCTGTGATGGAATGGAAGTGGATGCACATTTAAGAGAAATGCTTGAATGCAGAACTGACATTTACCAAAAGTGAAATATTTTTTCTGGACGTGGATTGCTTTTTTTCTTCATGGTTTTGTTAATAAAGTATGCTATCCAGAGCTTTTATAGAGTTGTATGGTGTTCTACATTTGACAAAACAATCACCTTTAGTTTAAATCATGAGATAATTGTTTCCTTTGTAGTGTTTTATTTTCTGAATGCCCTTACTCGGCCCGTTATCTTTCACAATGGCATAACAAAATGATGGAACTGCTTTTCCTTCATTATCCTTTGAAAAAGGCTGTGAAATAGAGCACAACTTCTTTCAGAAATAGTTTGGGTCCTTTCTTGAATACATCAAAAGGTCTACAGTAAGAGCTATTGCTGTAGCTCAGTAAGAGGCCATGCAGGCTCCAGATGTCTGCAGAGCTGAATCTAGGACTGCTAGCAGCTTAATTCAGCTGATTAAAATTTAGAAACATTACTTTGGTTTGAGAGACAAAAAGGGGTAAATAGAGTTACACTGACTGGATACATGCATGAGTAATAGTGTCTCCCCTCTTAGCTAACTAGGGCATGGCTGCAGATTTTTAACTCAGTACATCCACTGACAATTGAAAACTGAGCACATGTATATATACAGACAGAGTTAACAGATATGTCTCAAGCAATAAAAACTCAAGTCACAATGTTTACACAATCAGTTTATTTACAAAATATGTTTTACAAAGAAGGGACTGATACAAATTCACAGATTATTGAGGTTGCATCATATTGCTTTGAGTGAAACTGGTAGTCTGCATTGGGCATAGGAGAGCAATATTTCACAAGTATTGCTTAACACTATGCCTATATTATAGTGTGACTAAGTTAGGGTCTTTTACAATAACAAAATCAGTAATCCTCACTTTAATTGAGCAAAACACATTAGGTTCAATTTAAATTAGCACATAATATTCTCTTGATTGAAGTGTTTTTAGCTCTTTGTATATTTCTTTTGTCTTTTCGGCCTTGGATTCACAATCATAATTGTATTTTACTGTGAGGGAGATGAAGGACTTGTTCTTCCTGGTTTCTGTCACCTTCCAGAAAGAGACATACTCTGCATAAAACGTTTTTCAGCAGATTGTTTTAGCAGCAACATAATTTTCCCTTTGATGTCCAGAATCAAAGAAATTCTAATACCACCAGCATTTGGTAACAAATAGGTCATGATGGGTCACACACGGCTTCCCGACTAACAACAAATAGTTAAAGTCTCTGCCTTTCCTGTAAGGGAAACAGTGGTAAAACTTATTATTCTATCATAGTGAAGCAATACTTTTTTAAAAAAAAACATTCATGCAAAGTGTTAGTAATAAACGGGATGACTTCTTTACAACCCTTCTTAAGATGGTGTCTCTGCCACTCTAATTTTTCTTGAATGCAGACAGTGGGAAAGAATTGCAGCATTGGTAACTTGATGTTCTGTGACTATCAGGTTTCCTGTCAGCTTCTGTGCAATTTGAGAAGGCAGGAGGCTGTGGTGTTCCATAACAGAAGGGAAAAATCACACCAGAATGCTGTAAGGAACTTCTAACTATGCAATTATCACAGTTGTTGTGTCTAGGATATATCTTTGAAGAAAACAACAAGAAAGTTCACAACTATCCTTTCGGAAAACATTGGAAGAATAAAGCGTTCAAGAGATTACTCATTACATTTGTTGCTCGAGTTAAGAATTCCTTGACGCAACCTACACGTACTTAATCACTGTGTTTTCTGCAGGACTGGCTGGGTAGCCCACATAAGGATTTGTGCTTCCCATCAAAATATCAGTCTGTTCTAGCTTTGAAATAAACATTAGTTTTCACCGACATCTGTGTACTCAGAAAAGATTTTCTGTTTGGTTTTGGTTTTTGCTTTGGGGCTCGACTCCTGTTCCTGCTGAACTGAGCCAGTATATAAAATCAGAACTGATATCAGCTCAGTAGGCACCGGAGGACGGGTCCATCAACAGCCTGGAACAGCAACTGCTGCGAGGGGCAGCTCCCATACGAACGAAAAAAAGAGCATTTATTAGAAACAATAGTAATCTGTCCAGCTTATTACAATTTGCAACTTGGATACTTATATGCTAAGTTCGTTTTAAAGGCAAATATGAAAGGCTCCAGAGGCGGAAAGGCATTCTTGAGCTGATACGCTACATTAGTATTGTAATTGCTAAGAAAATCAAGTATAGCAAACTTCTTTTAATGTAGCTGATTACTTCTCTGCTGTAACTAAACCTGGATTTTTCTCTCCCGTGAAGGTTCTTTTCATTCTTGATATACAGAAGCATACAAGGATTGGGTGGCCTCTTCATTGTTTATCATCTGCATTCTGTGAAAATACTTGCTATGATACAATCGCTGCAGGAGCAATTTTAGGACCGGCTTGCATCTCGCCTTCTCTTTAGGTGCAGAACTTAGCCACTGTGAACAAAGAGGAAATCAATCACTGTTCACCAATCAGCTAAGCTCTGCACCTCACTAGAGAGGTCTCATCTGAACATAGTTAAAAAGGAGTTGAAGTTCTTCAATAGCTTCTCTGTGTATCTTAAGCGTAGCAGGTTCCAAGAAGCTGTATGAGGCCATCATGAAGTAAGCCACAGAAGGTAATGTCATGGTTATGTGGTAATCCCTGGCAATGTGATTTTAATCTTAAATCACAAATCAGCATGCCAGGAACCCAAACAACCAAAACAGGAATGGAATCTGTACAAACTGCCAGCTGTAATAAGAATTTTATCCAAGAACTGGAGACTTAAAAAACAAACAACTTTCACATTTATTACATTCACATGTTAGAATACGTGAGGGCCACAGATCAGTTCTAAAAACAATTAGAATGGTGTACAAGTAAACGAAGCATCTTTAATGAAGATAGTGAAATTATTCTAAAGTAATATGAGGCACACAATGAACCTTTTAAAACAGTGGTCCTCAACCTTTGCAGCTTGGAGCCAGTTGGGCAGAGGGAGGCTGGGGAACTGGCCTGCGGAGGGGGTGTGCACAACTCAACTCGGAGCAATGGGCCAGCGTGCATGCATGCACAGCTTGATCTACACAAGTTGAGCTACACGTGTGCATGCACACCGGCCTGCCATTTGCACAAATTAAGTTGCACACGCATGCACACTGGCTGCAGCTTGCATGGCCCAGTTACACATAGTAGTGGGCCATGGCCCGGGGGTTGGGGACCCCTGATTTACAATATACTCCTATCATTTTAAAGAATGACAACCAAAAAAAGCTACAAATTATTAAACTACAAGACGTTATGTCAGTTCCTTTCATTCTATAGTATGTGGAATGAGATGCAAGAGTTACAGGATTACAAATCAGGTCACAGAATTGATGATACCTGTCTCCTAAGATGATTTATGGAAGCAATTTCATAATCCTGGAAGTTTCATTTTACATATATTGAACTTTCATACCTGAGAGATCCCCCAATTTGCACCTACAGAATGCAGGGCTGGAAGGGATGCTTCAAGTACTCCAATTAATTACTCCATACATGTATTATAAAATTACATCCCAGAAGTCCTAAACAGATGAGGGAAGTGTTTTATAATTAAATTTGCCTTATGACTACCAGTTATTCGTTATATATCTTAAGCATTTGAAACTGGTTTTTGATGTTCAAAGCATGATAGTAAATCAAAGCTAAGTCGTTCTTAGTTGTTAGATTTTTATCTAAGATGTTCATACCCCCTTAAAATTGACATTGGGACCATTATACTTCATGTTTATGAAGTTAAAAAGGATTGAGTAAAATGTTGGCATATTGTAAAATTCAAAAATGACTAAGTATTTCAGAAGATTTTGAGCTCTATAGCAAAGATTCTAGCAAGTATGAGGAAAACTAAATGGCTTGTAAATCATCCCAGTCCATACAGAATTTTTTCATGCAATCTTATATAAGTTCCATATGAACTGTTGCTGCAACCTCTTACAAATACTTAACAGATACATAGTTTGAATTATCTTTTATCTTGAAGAGATTGGTCAATTCAGAAAAAAATATATTTGTTCACTAATAAAATAAGGATAATTTCAGGGGTTTTTTCCTTCAATACTATAAGAATTACATCAAAAGTCTTTTTACCCATTCAAGGATATATCCCTATTTTAGTTGACTTGATACAATAGATCTGATAACACTATTCTGTTTATTCATTTATAAGCTTCGTTGTGGTACAGCTGCTGTGCCTTTGAAAGCGCCCAACTAAAGTATTGGGGGAGGGGGGGAAATCACCTTGTCAGATAACATTTCTGCCACTACTTTAGCTGAGGATGCATCCATGTCACGGATTGTAGCAAACATTTTATAGGCAATTTCTTGTTGTTTTGCATCCTCATTCAACATTAATTCTCCATAGAGGTAGACACCCATTGCCTGTAAGAGGAAGAAAGTCATCCTATAGCATATATAATTTCACGATGTTTTCAAATAACATAAGACCTTGGTAAATTTTTCTGTTATTAAAATTACCTGTGAGACTTTAGCATAACGCAACCAGTCATTTCTTCTGAAACCCAAGCAAAACTGAAATGTAATTATCTCAAAGGAAAACCTAAGTGAACAAGCGAGTTTCTGCTTGAACAATAGAAATTTACTTCCACCTTGAATATAGAAATAGAAACAGATGACCTAGATGTTCTATGAACAACCAATTTACTTTGCATGTGAATGTTCCAAATTATTCCAAAGGATTTTTTGCATTCAGAAGTATAACACCCAAGTGGGAAGACAACAGGAAATTCAACCATTTTCCTCCCTCCCCATAACTAATTTTAAAAACTACGCAAGAGGCTCTAGTTCAAAATAATTTAGAACTGGATCCTAAGAAAATGAGGAATTGAAGAAAAGAAAGATTAAAATATCAAAACATATATTTCCTTGATTCTTCTTCCAAAAGACAAATTCTTTTATCTTGTTGTTCATTTTTGGTTATCCGTGGAATTCAAGAAGAAAAAGCGGATTATTTGAAACAAAGAGTTTTAAAATGGTTGAATAATCTCGATGTAATTACATTTTCAGCAACAGATCTGACAAGCGTTTTCAGAATTGGATATAAAAGAAGAAATGATTCAAATAGAAATGTACTTGTCAGATTTGCAGACCTCAGTGACAAATTAGTGGTTATGGGGAAGTTGAGAGAACTTGGTGCAGCTCCAGAATTTGAAGGGAAAACGATACAAGTTTTTCCGGACATTTCGAGAGAGGAAAGAGCATGGAGATATTTCCTGAAACCAATTACAAAAGTTTTGAGAGACAATGAAATAAATTATAATTGGAGGCCACCGCAGCAATTGAAATTTTTTTATAAGAACAGAATGCAAACAATTACTCCGCAAACAGATGCAGTAGA
>JANHZT010002096.1:132110-143912 GCA_032468215.1 Stegonotus admiraltiensis | reverse complement strand
AGGGGGAGAGCCTTCTCTGTGGGGGCACCTGCCCTTTGGAATGAGCTGCCCCTGGAGTTACGACAGATCCCTGACCTTCACACCTTCCGCTGAGCCCTGAAGACGCTTTTATTCCAACAAGCCGGGCTGACCTAACTTTTTAAACTTTTAATTTTAAATTGTGTTTGAAAATTTTAAATTCTACTGTTTTAAATTGGGGCTTTTAAGTCATGGGCCAATTTTGGTTTAATCTATTTTAATTGTTTTTAAGTTTTGTATTGTGTTTTATTCGATGGCTGTTCACCACCGTGAATCCTTCGGGAGAAGGGTGGTATATACATTTAATAAATCATCATCATCATATCAGTTGAAGATGGATGGCTCCAATTCCTTCTTTGGCATTACATTCAGCCCAGCATGAAACCTACAGCAATTCTACAGCAAAGCCTGCAAGTGATGCCCACATGACAGATAGCCCAAATGCTCTAAGGCACCTGCAATGGGTAGTCTGTAGAGCCGAAGAAGGCCCAAGAATGCCAATCACTGGGGGAAAAGCATGCCTTTAATTCCTAATACGGAAGCTGCATCTGCTCAGGAACAGATTTTCACTAATGCTGATGGAGTAAACCATCCTGAAGCCAGCACTTGGGTTGAATAGGAATGGGTTTTTTTTCAGCTCTGGAGTCCAGCGAAGTCAGCTGGCAATCTTTCACTTCCTTTACTTGGCACCCTATTTTAAGACAACTACTTGCAGCTGGACTGTTTAAGGAAGATTTCTAACAAGTTCTCTTTCCATCCTGAATGCATAAAACAAACCACTATTTGAAAACGACTTTGAAAATAAGGATGCATTGTGTTCCGATATTTAAAATTAATTACTTTGGAACATAGCTAGTGTCATAGCACTCATAGCATCATGAGTGAGCAGCCCAGATCCTGGACTCCAGACTCTTTTGGGTAACTCAACTTTCACTGAACAATGATAGGAAAATTTCTTCCCTTTGTTTGAATGATTGTTATCGTCAGGCTCAAAAAACTGCATTTCTGAGCAGTTTCCTTTATTGTTCCTCACCTACAGATGAGATGGGTGGCACATAAATCAGATAGACAGGCATTAAGTAATCTTGCCAAGCTATAACAACTACTTGTATCATTACAGATACATTCTGTAAACCTCTAGGGAGGGGCTGACTTGACCCTATTTCTGCCAACCAAACATTGCTTTGTCTTGGTCATCTGGAATGCAGCTCCTCCCTCCTGGGAATCCAGACTACATTCCGCCACAGGTATAAAGTATACATAGCAAATGATTTTCTTTCTTGAAGCTGGGAGATGCACAAACTCTATGCAGGGCAGTCACTGAGAAAAGGAGCTACCTCCTGGATGCTTCCTTTCTCCCCTCAAGTATATCCTCACTATATGCTATCAGCTTCCTCTAGATTAGGCAAAGACAGGAAAGGAGATGTATGTGTCTCAAGGCTATATAGCAGCAGCAATACTTTTCCTGACTGTCATCTAATGCCATTTTGGGAGGGAAAACCAACATTATGATCATTACCAGAACAATATTTCAAAAGAGACATGAAAAGCGAAGAAATACAGGTAATCCTTGACTTATGAAAGTAATTGAGTCTGAAATTTCTGTTGCTAAGTGAGACATGTGTTAAGTGAGTTTTAATCCATTTTACAACCTTTCTTGACACATTTGTTAAGTGAATCACTGCAGTTGTTAAGTTAGTAATATGGCTGTTAAGCGAATCTGGCTTCCCCATTGACTTTGCTTTGAAGATCATAAAAGGTGATCGCATGACCCTGGGACACTGCAACTGTGATAAATAGGAGTCAATTGCCAAGCGCTCAAATTTTGACCACATCACTGTGGGGATGCTGCAACGGTCGTATGTGTGAAAATCATAAGTCACTTTTTTCAGTGCTGTTGTTAACTTCAAATGGTCACTAAATGAACTGCTGTAAGTCAAAGACTATCTGTATTGCATCCAACAAGAGGAATCTTAGCAATTGCTAAAATGAATGGTTCTAGCTTCATGCTGTTTCACTGAATCACTTAGCCTTCCCAAAATCTGGTGATTTCATGATGAATCAGGCTACAACTTCCATCCCTCTGCAACCAGTATTGCAATCAGCCATGCTGGCTAGGGAAAATGGAAATGTAGCCCCCAAAGTTTGAAAAACACAGCAGTAGGGACTGACTGAGATCTTGGCTACATCTATATGCAAATGCAAAAAAACCCCCTAAACTAAAAGCAGATTTGTATAATGGAGTTCATTATAAAAAGTCATTTAAAACATACTTTAAAATATGGACTTTACCACTTGGTATAAGGTACAGACAATATGCTAAATTTCTCAATAACATTCACTAATGTAAAGAACATTATATCTTGTTTCACTGATTTTTTTCATTGAAATGTTCACACAAGGATGTGATATGCATTACCACAGGGCTTCGTGTAGGGTTTCCTCTTAATCCTCTAGCTTTCCCAATTTGGTGTTCTCCAAATGTGTAGGATGACAGCAGCTAAGGATTCAAGGGAACTAAAACTACACTGAAGGCACTCAGCTGGGAATCTATGTGCAAATACATAGACAGAACTACAATTAAGTTATCCTGATTATTATTACAGATATCATTTTAAAAGGATGGAAGGAGAAAGCAACAGGCTGTGTCACAGATAATTCTTCTGAAGGGTGGCTCTGGACTCATCAACTCAACTGGGGACAATTCCAACTGACATTACTTACTAGAGATAAGGAAATATGTGCTTCCTAAATAATGTAAATTAACCATCAACAAACTGACTAACATTTAAGAAAATAATTTTCCTGACAGTCATCTTTCTTGCTTTTTGTTTGATCAGCTGCTACACTCTTAAAAATTAAGAGCTGATGAAACAATCAGTATTCAGAGGTTTACAATCTCTAGTCTCTCAGCAGTAATTAAAAGCCATCAAGGGTTTTTTTTAATGCAACTGCCAGTCCTGAAATTGCTTTAAAAAAAACTATGTGCAGATATCTAACTAAACATAGAAAAGAACCAATTTCAAAATCATTCTGACAGTTTTATTTGTCAAACACCAAGAGATAAGTTTGGGACCTACCATCACCTTATCCATATCAGCTTTTACACATTCATCCCCAATAATGTTGAAGAATTAACACTGTTAATTTCATTTTGATGCAGAGCTAAACATGGAGGATTTGCAACCTGCCTATCATTCAGAAACAGAGAAAGAGAAAAATGGCAATGGGAAGAAGCTGGCAAATAATATTATGGTAAAGACTCTAAAGCCGTGATGGCGAACCTATGGCACGGGTGCCACAGGTGGCACACAGAGCCATATCTGTGGGCACACGAGCATTGCCCTAGCTCAGCTCCAGTGCACATGCGCATGCCAGCCAACTGATTTTTGGGCCTTCCGGGCCCACTGGAAGTCAGGAAACAGGCTGTTTCCGGCCTCCGGAGGGCCTCTGGGGGGTTGGGGAAGGCCATTTTCGCCCTCCCCAGGCTCCTAGAAAGCCTCTGGAGCCTGGGGAGGGCAAAAACCATGCCTACTATGCCATCGCATACCAAAAGCCGTGTGTGGGTGTGTGTGTGTCACGCACGCATGCTGGGGGCCCCCCGAGGTGGATTGAATTATGGGTGTGGGCACACACGAGCGTGACCCCCCCCACTCTTGGCACGCAACAGCAAAAAGCTTAACCATCACTGATCTATACCATATCAAAATTGAAAAAGGCATGATTAAAAATAGAGCATAAAGCATAGAAAAGTACTAGTCTTACGGGAGAAGACTCAATTAATGTCTGTGAAGAGTAAGCATCTCATTCATCTTTTAATGGTTCTTTAAAAGTGTCGACACTCATGTGGAAGAGTAATTCAGGCTGGTGATACTGGGTTTTTTTTTTCCCCCTTCTGGACTTTCAAAGCTTTTGTTCAAAGGCCTACACAAAGCCTCCTAAGCAAATTTAATAGTCCTGGGAAAAGAAGGAAAGCTCTCATATGAATCTGCAGCTGTGACATAAATTACTTTCCCCATTAAAGAAGAAACTCTCTTTTTTTCTCAAAGAACCTGGAAATTCTAATTCTACTGAAGGGTTTAGGGAATATTTCAGAATTCTGTTGAACGTTGAATAGATTACAAATCTGTCTGAATTTTTGCAGTCAGTTTTGAAGTGTTTATATCAGAATTTGCACAAGCCTGTAGCAATGCTCATGTTTGTTGGGGATAACGATCCAAAATATTTAGAGGGGACCAGTCATTTACTTGTACACAATCACCAAAACTGTGTACCCACAAAGAAGGTATGACAGCTTTAGTATCAAGTAAGATCTCACTCTCTCCAGAAGCATCAGACTGTGAATTCTGCGCTTTGAGGTCCTACAGTTTTGAACGACAACAGATTGGATGTGCATTAGACTACCTTTTCCCAGAAAATTGTCTCTTCAAAGTTAAGATTAGCAGAATGAAGTCAGTTAGTATATATTCAATAAACGTTTTAAAGATGTTGCTTTATCTCTTATAGGCCGTACCGCCCACGGAGTCTTCAACACACAAAGTTCCAGTTGTATGCAAAATATATTTCCAATAATGCTTCTAATGGAAAGAAGATCCACTTAAGGACAAATCTCAAATCCGCAATGCATTCTAAGTGCTTTGAAATGTCATAAATGATTAAACATACAAGATCTAACAAAGTGTTGAGCTAGCAAAATGGAAACCAGGTGGCTTCTAAGCAGGTTTGGTCAGGTTATAGGGCTTTGCCTCCCCACCAGCCTGAGCATTCACAAAGAAACATTTCATCAGAACTTTACCCTTGAGCATAATAATTCCATTTTAGAGAAAATGGATAATCCTAAACCTTTAATGTCTGTCATATATACATAGATTTTATGTTGATTGCCCTGTATATCACAAGCTGTCTATATCGGCGTAAGCCTGTATTTAAAAAGAGATTGAGGGAGGGAAAGGATGTGGAAGAGCTTTCCTGAAGTCTGTGGAAAAGGATAGGCCTTCATTTTCCTTTTTAGGCAAACTAATGACATGTAAGTGAATCTGTATAACAATATTACAGTTTATTAAGACCGACTGGACAAATTATGTTGCCATAGATACCCTCAGAGATTGGAAGAAACTTCTGCTTCTTCTGTTTTTCAGAGATTAATAATTGATTCATAAACTTATTCCAGTATGAACCACAGTTAAGTGATAATGTGTTTAGTTTCAGAATTTTATTTTTCAGAATTATAATGCAGAGGATTTTTGAATATAAACAATTAAATTCCCATAAATCTTTTTTTAAAGAATATTTCAAACACTTAAACGCAAAGCCTATTTAATGGCAGCAACTGGATAGCACATATCCTAACAATACTTATATAAAATACTGTTATAACAATACACAGTTTATACCCTTTTTAATGAACCTTTTAAAGATTTGTTTTAAAATATAAATAACCCAAGAATACTTGCAGCACAAACTGAATAAACACAATAGAATTAGAAAGATATGCATTTTTTCCATAAGTTGGGTGATAACTTATGTGCCTTTCACTTGAAGAACTGCTGGTCTAACTGGAAGAATTTTGATTGAATTTGAAAGGTGACCTGCTATTTCAATGCATTTTCTTTAATCAATCCAGTTTTAATGCGTTCTGTGGGATTTAAAATTGAAACTGGCTCCCATTATTTTTCACAGCAATCTTGTGCAAGTTTATTTACTGTCTAAATATATCTAAAGGTACTTCTACTTCATCCTTGTCAACTTTGATCTATCTCATGGCCATACTGAATGCAACTTTAAATGTATTCCTACATTTAATGGACAGATTTTTTAAAAGCAAAAATACAATGAACTGTGGATAGAAACAATTGGGGACTCCCCAATTGTATTTTTCATTCTTGCAGCATTTCTGAATAAAATTCTAGCTTTATTGTCTAGTAATATTGTAATATTGTCTGTAATATTGTACAATCTGTAATATTGTCTCCAAACCAAGAAAGTACAAATTTGTCTTATATACCTCAATGATGCTTTTCATCATTAACTCCTCTCCAAACCAGGGGTGAAATTCAGCAGGTTCTGATGGGTTCTGGAGATCAGTAGCGGAAATTTTGAGTAGTTTGGAGAACCAGCAAATACAACCTCTGGCTGGCCCCCGAGTCAGGTGGGAATGGCAATTTTGCAATATCCTTCCCCTGGAGTGGGGTAGGAATGGAAATTTTGCAGTATCCTTCCCCTAGAGTGGGGTAGGAATGGAGATTTTGCAGTATCCTTCCCCTGCCATGTCCCCCAAATCACGCTCAGCAAGCCACGCCCACAGAACCAGTAGTAAAAAAAAATTGAATTCCACCACTGCTCCAAACAATTTATGCTATTTGCATTTTAAAATTCCACAGCTGAAATTAAATTTTATTTCTTGTTTTAGAGAAGCAGAAAAATGGGATATCTATCTTTCATCTCAGTTTTAATTCTCAGATCAGTTTAGTCATGGACCTATTATGAAACCAGATCACAGGACTGCTTGGAACTATAAGGCAAACATGTGGTGTTAAAATACCACAAAACTATGTTTAACTCTCCGTCACCAAACACTGTGGCATTTCCCTGAAGATTCATGAATGTCTCTTCCCTGTTATTTTCAATTTTCAGAAAACAATCTAATACATAAAATTGTCCAAAAGTCTGTATCCCATTCCCTTTCAGGATATTTTTGGAATTTTGTAACCTTCAATTAAATCAGAAAATTCAACATGAAAGAGGCTGAAGCATCAGGGACCAAGTTCCAGACTCAAATTAAACAGCTAGACATCGGACCAAGTAACTGCTAAGGATTCCTTGTAAGAAATGATGTAATTTTTTTTCAATATATTTTAAGATTTAATCCTGTTATCCTCGTTCATCATCCCGTCATTGTTACCCAATTCATTGTGCAAATGCTAATGTGATCTCAATACAACTATGAGGTTAATGTTAGTTTAAAAGAGGTAAATGTTCAACATATAGACACATACAAAGTGTACAGCAATACGCACTAAATCCAACATTTAATTAACCTCAGTTTAGATGCCAGGGCTACATTTTTCATTCTGACATCACCTGAAAGTAATGAATGCTATTAATGATCTTGGGCAAAAGATCCATTCTTCCTGAAGTTATCTAGAGAGCATTCATTTCTGCTTATGTATAGTATTTTTCATCAGTTCACTTCTGCATCTGCCCCTGATATTCCCGGAAACATGCTAGAATGCTGCATCACTGACCACCTTCCTGTTGAACTGCCCCTTGGGTGCTGCCTCCTGCCTCCTGTATGCCATATTCTAAAGGTAACTTTTTGTTCCTGGCGTGTCAATCTGGGAGCCCTTATGGTCCTATTTTGTTATCCTTGACACACTGTTTTGGAGGAGGGGGAGGGGGAGGAGAAGGAGAAGACCAAAATAAGACATTTTTCTCTTTCTCACCCTCTCTCTCCTTACACTTTTCTTTCTTTCTGCACCCCAGTCTGAACTGATATTTGGTTTCAACCAGTATGTTTAACATCAATATTCCATTAAATAATAGTCTTAATGTACCATTATTGATGTATGAACAGCGAATTTAGAAACAATGCTTTAAATTTTATTTGGATTCTTTTTGTAGAAGAAACAGGTAAATTGTGTACAAAAGAAAGAGTATTAATAATTGATGATGCCATTTATTTTCTATTTCAGCCATTTATTGGCTGTACAAAGCTGATGCTAAATTATTGTGAAGTAATGTACCTCAAATACAGTTGCAAAACTAACAAGTTGATTGGAAATCATCCTTTTTTATTTCTGTCAACATACTTTATTCCAAAGTGAAATATGAAATCATAGCAGACAATGGACTGGATCCAACTGATGTAGATCAAAGACCTTCTGATTTAGCAATGCATTACTTGAGAAATAGAGGATAACAATTTTGTGGATTTCTCCCATCTCATACCATACTGTATGAGGTGGGAGAAATCCTGTAGAATAGGAGGAGTGGTGATGATAGGAGTTGTGGGAAGATGAATAAATTGGTTTAAACTCTACTTTGTTTTCAATGGAATTTGTCCCAGTGGACATTCCTCAAAGGGCCAAAACATATACTCAGCCATAACCGCTAACACCTTCTCAGGTCAAAACATTTGACCAATTGTTCCAATAATTCCTTAGCCTTTTTGTAATAATATTAGTGTGGAATTTATCATTGCAGTTTACAGATTAAACATCAGACAACGCAACATAACAAAAAATTTAACACTTAGCAATTCAAATAGCCCACCATACAAAGATCTTAATATTCATTATGGATATACTCCATGAAACACACATGAAACATCATAAATATTGTTAGATTGGACAATAATGCAATAATAGTCAATAATATTGCATTTTAAAACTTAAACATTACTTGTGCTGTTAAACAATAAACATTATTTAAGGAGGAGAACTACATGAATGGATCATTATTCCTTAAGGTGCTTTATTTTATAAAATGGTGTCTCAGTATATATGATAATGTTTTTAAAAATCACTTCAAATTAATGTACCCTGTTTCCCCCAAAATAAGACATCCCCTGATAATAAGCCCAATCGGGCTTTTCAGTACATGGCAATAAGGCCCATCACTTATTTCAGGGTTCAAAAAAATATAAGACAGGGTCTTATTTTTGGGGAAACATCGTAGGATCTTTTCTTTGGTTATATACTTTATGTCAATCCAGCTTTGGACATGGTTTTACATGAGCTTATTTTGTACACAAATTAATATTTTAATTTAATTTTAAATAGATTCCATAAGATTGATATTGAATGTGAATGTGGTTGTCAAATAAAAAATGCACATGTCTAACATCTACATTTAATTGCATATTTAGTTTAGCATTATTTTTGAAATTTGAATCTATTTCTTTGCATTGTTGATTTATTCCCTAAATGTTTATTGGTTTTAGTACAAGTCCAATAATCCAAATATTTTAAATGCTAAATGTATAGTTAATTAATTCCAGTGATAACAATCAAAATTGTTTAGTTTTAAGTAATTATATGCATATATACTCCTTTATATAGAATTAATAACTATTAGAATATTTACAGAGGACTGCAGAAATATTAAATTATTTTTCATTGCTATTTAAATAGTTTCTATAATTTTGCATATTCTGTTCTAATATTTTTGTGTAACAATCTAAAACTATATTGTGTCAAACAAAATCAAATTAAATCCAGTCAAGCTCCAAAAGAACACCTTTTGAAAACTCAGGCAATTGCAATTAAATATTATTTGTAAAATAAGGATTACAGGGGATAAAAGTTTCAGTCAAAAGCATTTGCTACCAGACTACAAACCTTTCAGCTGAAGTTTGTAAGCTCTCAAGTTACATAATGATATTCAGCAATCTGAGTATCCAATAAACTTCAGTTTATTGTATTAAAACATAAATTATGCTTGTTTTTACTCTCTCATATTCCTGCTTGGATTACAATTAAACATTCTGTGACGAACTCCTTATTTGAAAACACTATCAGAAAATAAAAGATGATGACCAATCTCAATTGACATGTAAAAACTAGGAAAGAACACATCAAGCCCTGTTTATTCCAAAACAATTTGCACAAAAGATTCTAGGCATTTCATAAATAATAAAAATTGTTTTGTAACTATCCAAGCCAATAACTATTTTAACTTTCAAAATCTAAGTATAGGGAAGTAAGAGCTAGACAAAAATTAGCAAAATTGACCTTCCTATTTTTCATCCTTCTGTTAAAATTCCCTAGAAATTTGTTACTGAAAATGCACCCCATTTGTAACCTTGTCATTATTAAGACTTCCATTCACACTGCAGAATCAGATTTATTTACTACGCTTTGATTTTGCACTGAGAATTATGAAGGAACTAATGAATCTTAAAATTACATCTTTTGAAAAACGAATGTGCACATAAAAATAGTTCTTTTATCTTCCTTTCAAAATAGACCTGAGACAAATAAGGATCCAAGGGTGAAACTTAAAAGGCAAATCACATACAAATGTTAGAAGCAATTGTTCTATAAGCACAAGTTTTAAAAATATATTACTTACAAATAACTTTTCCAGACAACTACGAAGTAACCAAAGACCACTTATGGTCTTATACCACATCTTCCTGCATAATGTTTTTCACCTGGTGGGAAGGTGGAGTTCTCCCCTTTACTACAAAGCCAACCCAACTGTTGCTCCACCTTGAAATTATGGCATTTAGATCAGCAATTAAATTCTCTGTTCACCTTTTCCCTTACTAAACCTTCATTTAGACACCATTCAGTAATTACGTTAAATTAGAGAACTTAATTGTAGCCTCTGAACAAATAAAACTAATCCGATTGGATTACACTTTCCAAAGACTGATATTCTAATCTCAACAAAATTTTAAAAAGTGGGAGGTTTTTTCCATCCAGTTCCCAGAAAAAATGGCCACATATGAATATTTAGGCTTGTTTGTTAAAGCCTTTAGGTTTTTATCTATACCAGTCATGACCCCTTTTCCTTTTTTTAAGCTTAAATTACAGAAGCCTCATGTGGTTTAGCATATACAATGACCAAATCCTGGGTGTAGTCCTTGTAAGGACAAACATAGTATAAAATAGGTGTGGCAAATAAATGCATTTATGCTATAAGCTTATAGTCTACAGGAATAACTGGAATCCACCAAAGTTATTCTAATATTAGAATTTACAGTATATAGATGCTACATGCATCAAGGTGAAATGTTTACTTGAATAAGGATGACATTTTTTTCAGACAGCATGGAGCTTTGAATTAAATTTGTTTTCCCTGTGTCATGAACACAATCCATATGGATAAAAAATATCTTCTACTTCCAGCTGCACATTAAACTTTGGCTTAATCTAAACAGTTGTATAGCTTTCCCAAAATGGAGTTAAGAATCCATTTCTTCCTCACTTGATTTTTTCTTGAATTACTTCAGAAAATTGAGGAAGGACTGACATTCCCAAAATATGTAAATGACTTTCAAAAGACTCTCTAAATAAAATATAGCACTGGTATGTAATTGTCCTTCATACAATCCAAACATGCAGCTACAAAATACGAGAGTTCAAAAAAGAATCAGATGAGGAAAAAAGCAATAATACAAACGTACCTACACAGACCTACATTTATTGAAACCCGTAAGAATCAAATGAAAAAGGTCATCCAGAGATTTATTATGAACTTTGCGCTGTTTCTTTTCTTCAATCAGATAAAGGAATGAAAGTACTGAATTCCTATCTGGAAGAGGATTGAAATAAGAACCAATAATTACAGTTTCAGCCAGATAGGACAAACGTTTTTCGGTGGTCTATAGCATTTAACGCTTTCTGGATGAAGTCATACTTCCAGAATGTCTCCAGTGTTGGTGAGTCATTGCCAGTGAGGTCCAAAGAGTCTAGCCACAGAGAGAGCTATGAAATCAGATATGATTTCTCCTTGACAGAGACCCTGCCCACGTTCATGTGTGCTCTAAGAATCTCCTGTAGTCATGGGCTGACTATTCCAGGAAAAACACATAAGACATTGACACATGAGACCCGGATTGTGGGGGCAATAATCTGACTTTGTATTTAATAATAAAAAAAAAAAACACCGCTGGGGGGGGGAAGCCCTACTAAGCAGTTATATACAAAAGTATGAAGGCTATTGCTGAACGCATTGTAAGCCGCCCTGAGTCTCCGGAGAAGGGCGTCTTATAAATCAAACCAATAAAGAGAGGGGGGGGGAGGGAGGGGGGGAAGAGAAAGAAAGAAAGAAAGAAAG
>JANHZT010002096.1:108002-120729 GCA_032468215.1 Stegonotus admiraltiensis | reverse complement strand
GGGTTAAAAAACTTTTTCTCTTTTAAATGGCTCTGACTCTGATTAGCAGGCAACTCAGCTGGCATCCTCAGAGCCATTTAAAAGGGAAAAAAAGGCTTTAATGATCGCGCAGCTCAGCTGGGCATGGAGGGCGGGGGCCGGGATTTTTGCTACCGGTTCTCCGAACTGCCCGCCGCCATCGCTACCTACTCGCCCGAGCCGGTTCAAGCCAGGAGCATTTCACCCCTGCATCTGCCTAACCCCAGGTCCTTAGGAAGGTTTTGACAGGTGAACAAAAATGCCAAATCCAATCTGGCTGACAATGTGACAAACCATAATGGACGTCTTAAAATGACTGGCAAAATTCCCATATTGTTATCTTACTTATGCTTACTCAAAGGTAACTCTCACTGCCTTCGGTGAACTTTTCTTTACAAATAGCTTTGCATAAGATCTTAGCTGCAATCACATAGTTATGTGCAAAGTACTCTCAAGATACTGACTGGGCAGCCCTGTGTAGTTCTTAGGGAAGGGTGTCCAACCTTGGCAACTTTAAGACCAATGGACTTCAATTCCCAGAATTTCCTGGGGAGTTCTGAGAGTTGAAGTCCATAAGTCTTAAAGTTGCCAGGGTTGAACAGTCCCGATCTAAAGACATTTTCATATTTATTTTCCTATCCAAGCAAAGCTATGAAAGGAACCTCCATGGCTCCAAGAGACAAGTATATTCATAAAATGTCTTGCATGTTAAATGTTGCTTGCCAAGTGCTTTCATATAAGATAGGACCATAATGTGAACCATACCCTTCTTTCTTGAAGTATAGTATCTACACAATCCACAATAAAGGAAGTTAAGAGCCCATTCAAACCTCAAAGACAACCTGGCTGAGAAATAATACAAGCTTTTTTTATGTTTGAGCTTGCACAATGCATTAGTGAGGTGCATCAGATGAAAGCCTTACAAAACATTCTTCTTGGATGTTTCATAATGAAAAGTTTCAACCAACTATGCTTGCGCGTTTCAACAAAGGCTCCAAATCTTCTGACAGCTCTCCCAGTAATACAAAGAAGCTGGCAATAGCTAGTGGATCAGACAGACTTAAGATAATATTTCACATTCATTATCATCCTCATCGAGGCAATCTATATTAATAAACACATTGTTTATTAATATTTATTTATTTAGTTTGATGGTATTTATTTATTAATATTTAAATTGCATTAAATATTATGCATCTGACTACTTAGAAAAATATTGATCAAACCTGTAATTCTGTTGCTGCGGTTAGTAACTGTTAAGCTTCTTACATGTTGTTATTGTTACCTGGGGGTGGTGGTGTTATCTTTGACTGTAGCTGGTCTATATGTAGTCAGGCTATTTTTGGTTTTGGCTGACTTGCAAGCCTACATCAGTGATCCGCAATGTGATGCCCAGGGACGGCCAAAGAATTTGCAGGCAGCTCCCTATCACATCCCACTTTATACATTTCCAGAAGTTATTTTAATTAAAAATAGTAATACAAAGCAAAATACCACTCTCTTAACATTAATATTTATGTTCAAAATGCCTCTGAACCTCAAACGGTACCCGCAAAACTTTCTTCAGAAAAACATGCATAATTTTTTAGTTACCCTGACCAACGTAAGAAGAGGCAA
Organism: Stegonotus admiraltiensis; assembly: GCA_032468215.1. Taxonomy (NCBI): domain Eukaryota; kingdom Metazoa; phylum Chordata; class Lepidosauria; order Squamata; family Colubridae; genus Stegonotus; species Stegonotus admiraltiensis. Next base: position 119,094 of record JANHZT010002096.1, on the reverse strand, counting down.
TAGTTCTTCCCTTGAGAAAGAAAAGCTGAGTGGGCTGACAGGTATAATACCAATAAATTGTATTTTGTACCAGACTTGAAATTTTGGGCTTAGAGAACTTAGAACTTTGCCATCTTCGGTCCAACCAAAGCGTAGTACATAAAATTATCTGCTACAATGTCCTACCTGTCAATGAATACTTCAGCTTCAACCACAACAATATACGAGCACACAATAGATACAAACTTATGGTAAACCGCTCCAAACTTGATTGCAGAAAATACGACTTCAGAAACAGAGTTGTCAATGCCTGGAATGCACTACCTGACTCTGTGGTTTCTTCCCCAAACCCCCAATGTTTAACCTTAGACAGTCTACTATCGACCTCACCCCATTCCTAAGAGGCCTTTAAGGGGAGTACATAAGCGCACCAACATGCCTACCATCCCTGTCATAATGTCCCCATTTATTCGTATCCGTTTCATGTATTCATAATCATGTTTATACTTATATCTGTTATCTAATACATGCTTGATGAAAATAAATAAATAAATAAAATAAAATTATGTATGTATGTCATTCGTGACAGTTCTTTTGTGAATGGGCAAATCCTCTAGCAATCATTTGGAAAGAGCATCATCTTGTTTTTTTCAAATTCCAAATGTGCCCACTACTAAATGTGCCTTTGGAGCCCATCAGGGGTTTCCAAACTTGGCAACTTTAAGACTTGTGGACTTCAACTCCCAGAATTCCCCAGCCAATTGGAAGTCCACAAGTCTTAAAGTTACCATGTTTGGAGACCCCTGCTCTAAACCATTTTGCTTTTTGAAAATCTTCTTGATTGCAATAGCGTGGTATTCATAATACTGAATTCATACCCCTAAAATAAGAAGCACAGGTACTCTCAAGATTACCAGTACAAAATATATTAAAATAATAATTCAACCAATCTACCTATATATTACAACAGCAAGCAATATTTCTTTGTAGTTGTTAGTTGTTAATTAAGCAAGCACCCCATCATATCATGTAATTTTCCTTTCTCCTACAGACTACTTAGTCTTCCTTATGTTCATTGATTTCTTTTCTTGCCCTGTCTTTGATGTTGTCCATGTTCTGCTTTGGGAATTGGGATGATTCCAAGGCTTGTGGGTAGCCCCAGGAATATTCCTACTTCTCTTCTTGCTTCTACATGCACTTGCATGAATCCATAAAGAAAAGAACCAGCCAATGCCATTATAGTATATTCCAAAACTACAGTTTGAATTGATTACTAAAAGTACAGCCAGATGGCTAGGAGACCTCCAGATTTTCAAGTAGCAGTCCAACCCTTAAGTTTGTTCCTGGCTAAAGATGGAGGCAAGGTCACGTCATCTGTACTTTTCCACTCACCCATACTGACTTTCTCCACTATAATTTTACCTGACAGTTGGTCATTGACACAAAAAGAAAACTAGCATGAGAAACAGAGTAAGAACTATCTTTGTAGTTCCAAGGATTAATGTGACTCATTGGAGGAAGAAATGTGCTCATCTAAAACTCCCAATCGCTCTTAAATACAAATTTATTTAGAAAAGAAAATGCCTCAAAAAAAAGTAGAAAGTGCCACGTACAACCTGACTAGCCCCCCATGGATACCACAGTCTATTTCGCCAAAGGAGAGTGTTCTTTGTCTGTAACTGAACAACTATGTGATGGATTGTGAATGCCTGGGAAAAAAGTTATCTGTTTCTCAAAATATGACAAGTTATACACAATGTTGCTTTTGGACACAACATATGAATACACCTTTATTAATAAAGTTAATAACACGAATAACCTTACTTCTGAAAGTATTTCAATTATAGTAAACTTTGATTTCCCTAATAATATTATTTGCTACAATTTCCTCCAACAAAGCTATTAGACAATTGTTCTGTTTTAAACCCCATCACTTACTGCCGAGGGATGCACAGGTATTTGCTCAGTCAGGGATATTCTTGGTTAAAGGGATGCATCTGAACTCATCCAGTTATATTTCAAATAATGTTCACCACATCAATGATGTGATTATGTGCCACCAAGTCATTTTCAACTCTTAGTGACCACATAGATTTTTTCCAGGATGAACTATCACTAATCTGGCCTTTCAGGTTTTCCAAAGGTGCACTTATCACTAGTGTAACTTAGTCCATTCATCTTGCTGCTGACTGCCCTCTTCTTCCCTTTACTTCCACATTTTCCAGAATTACAGCCTTCTTTAGAGAGATAGGTATTGTCTCTGAAGTAATTAATCTGAGCTTTGTCATTTTTGCTTCAAGGGAGAAATCTATGTTAATATATTTGCTTATTTTCATGGTTGTCCATGGTACTCTCAGGAGTCTTCTCTAACATCAAAGTTCAAAGATGCAACAACTCTACCCAACATCTATTTCTATAGTGACACAGGGAATACCATGGCTTCCATGATTCTCATGGTTTTTCTACCAAGTGTTAACCTGTAGCGTATTTCTTAAATGCTTGTTCAGTTATTGTTGATGGTTGATCCTAAAAGCTAGAAGGTATCCACTACTTTGATATCTAAGGCAGGTTGTTCTACTTGCTGCCATTAGTTTGGTCTTCTTTATATTTAATTTTAGTCAATTTTCCCCCTTGCTGTTTAAACCTTTATTAAGAGAACTTGCAGATGTCATCATCATAGAACATGCAATTGATGTTTCTTCCTCCAGTTTTAAAATCATGCTCAACTTCTTCCAACCCACCACCCATTAATATATAATCAGTATATACATTGAATAAATAAGGGGAGACTATTACAGCCTTGTCTCACATGGAAAAGAGGTCAGGCAGAAAGAGGTCAGCCCAATGCCAAACTTTGAGGGTGGTAAGAATATACAGAGCAACAGCTGCACTTCAAAGAATCCAAAAAGCTCATGGGAAAAAGTCACACTTTTGAGGCTGTGTGTGTGTAAAATAACTCAATTCCAAGAAATAAACAGAGAGTTAATATTTAAAGACAGGGAGAAGGGGGAAATTTGGAACCATAAAGTATAAAAATGATTGGATAAAAAAAATGAGGTTTTAACGTGGTAATAACAGTCTGAATGTGGTATTACAGACTAAAAGGTTTTATAATGTTATTTACTCTACACTGGTCCATTTGACATCTTCCCTCTTCGGGAAGGAGGTACTAAGGTCAGATAAAGGATCTTTGGGTTGAAAAATAATGCTGATCAGAAGACCCGTCTTTAGATTCCTATAATCATCAGAAAGGACTTGACATTTGCTTCACCCGGGCTCTGGTTTTAGGAATGAGGTATGCCCCTCCTCAGCCAGAATGTATTTTCCACTCTCTAGTGCACCATGCTACCAGTACTCAGGACAATAAGTAAGAAATCACACTGACTAAAGATGGCTATTCATAAAGGAAATTGGTAATTTCTCTGTAGATGCCAAATTGGAAGTATCTTTTATTTACAGATTTGTGGTGAGTAATTTATAGCAAACCAGCTTATGCCATGAAATGCAAAATCCATTTTCCTTTGAAACACACAGTTTGTTTGATTTTTTGTTTAATGAGTGTGAATTGTATTTTTAAACTGAGACTGGTCTATCTGTCTCATCTAATCTAACAGAGCAATTCACAAACCTCAGTAGCAAAATCTATCTTTTTTGATTCAGGATGTCCCAAAAGCATCTCCAGACATGGCATGGTGGAAGAATGCAAAGGGTCTGCAAGAGCTAGTAATAAAGCTCAAGGAACACAGTAAAAAATGGGACTAAAATTAAATATAAAGACCAATGTAATGATAACAGATACAACAAGCAGCCTTAGAATTGGCAACGAAGACATGAAAGCAGTAGAGAGCTTCTGTCTTTTAGATCAACCATCAACAAGCAGTTAAGAAATATGTTGCAGACCAACACTTAGTAGAGAACCCATGAAGTCTTGGAAAAGATATTCGGATTTTTTCCAATGTTTTTATTTATACAGATATCAGAGTCATAAAAGCCGTGATATTTTCTATAACACCGTATGAAAATGAAAGTTGAACTTTGAAGACACAGAAGAAAAAGGATATTGACTCTTCGGTGTGGGAGAAGAATATCTGAGAATGCATCACATTGCCCTCACGTGATGTTTCACAACATTTTTCCCATTCGCGGAGCTGGGGTGGGCGTGGCCTGTGCATGATGCATCCAACTTGTGGGCCGCCAGTTTGAAACCCTTGCTATAATGTATGTTACTATGTAACTTTTTTTGTAATGTCTGGGTTTAGAATGTATTTGTTAACAAGATGTTCTGCTAACTAAGAATATTAAAAATAATTCCAAAAAGGCAATAAAGCTAGTGAGTTTCATGATGCCATATCTAAAATGCTCTAGCTATGATTTATTCCTCCCTCTGCATCAAAATCCATTACACTTTGCATTTAAAAAGCAACATGTGGAGTACTGCTTAAACAGCTGAATGTATTTTGATACCACACATTTTTATTTGGAACAAAAAGCAAAATTAGAAAAAAGCCGGGCAGAATTATAATGCTGTGAGATATTTTGGTATACAGAGTGATGCTCCCTTAAAATGGAGCCTTTCAGATCCTGTGGGAAAAAAATATAAGTGTTACCCTTACAGAGAAAATGTTTATGGATTAAAAGATACCAGTGAACATAAATAGAGGACTACATTTAAAAGCTTCTGCTACATTTTATAGAATGGAAAAATTACTTAAATTTCTACTGGAAATCTAATTTTATTTACACATAAACAGAAACTAAATGAAGAGACTGTTTGGTAAAATTTCAGATAAGTTGATAGCTGCAGAGGGCAGCACATTCTGGTTTTTTTATGATAATCCTACAAGCATCCAACCAAAAAAACTATAAATGAATCAGTTTATTTGGTAAGGCCACCAAGGACTTAGATAAAAGGAGATAAAAGGAGGAACAGCTACATTAAATGAAGAACAACTTCCTTTAAAAAAAACTCATCAGAGAGCTAATAATGGCTGATGGTGCCCTGATTCCCACTTCCAATGTCTTAGCTAAGTTGAGCAGAATAAGATGTTGAGCAATTAAATTAACCACTCAAATCCCAATGCTTAATTCCTGTATCAACTGCAGATACCTAGCTTATATTGTAAAGGTAATAATCCAAGTTTAAATTGTTCACTTTTAAGTGAGGCATGATTAACATTTAGAGTTGTTTCAACACTGTTTCCTTTGCACAAGAAAATTAATAATACTGTGTATTCTGTAGACTATTAGAATACAGAAGTTTGAAATGTAAGAACCTTAGAATGTAATCTAGGAACAAGAAGTCAAAAGACTAATTTTTTTAAAAAAAATAACAAAATACAATTTCATCAATAATAAACTTGTATTCTTTAAGTATCAATAGGATAGCAGATGCATACAACAATTAGTAATGATCCAAAGTTAATCTCATTTTTTTTCCTTGCCATACAGGTTCAAAATACTGTTTGGATCTGCTGCTATTGAATGCACAAGACAAGGCATCTTGTACTGATGCTGACAATCAAATATACTTACAACTAAGTCGGAATACAATTCATTCTCCCCTTGTGGAATGCATAAATTGGCAGTCACCAATACACAATGGTCCTCTCTTGACAAAGGCTTGGCTTGCGCATCATCATAAATTATGATTGGTTTAATGCTTAATTACTGAATCAATCTTCTTGGTTTATCCAAACTAAGCCAAAATCAAACAAGTAATACCTATGACTTCTATGTGAATAGTCATGCTGAGTCTACCAGGCTGTCTTGTCTCTCTTCTTGGGATCAAAGAACAGGAACAGAAGGAAGTATTGAGATACTTGCCAAAAATGGGTGAAAACTAAATATTATAGGAAGCATAGCTGCCCATCAAGGAGTGCAGAAGATCTGTAAAATGTAACCTACAGCATGTTATCTATGCCATAAAAACCATAGGTAAAATGGCTTTGGATCAAATTGAACCTGGTTTGGAGAAATGGTTGCCCATATGGAAAGGAGTCTATGGGGTTTGCCCTCTTAGAAGCAACTCTGCTGCTACTACAGTTTGAAAAAGACCTCACTCCAACCTCACTCCAAGTTAACGAGGCTTGGAATTCTATTTAATGGCAGCTTTTCTGCATTCCCACAGAAATCTTCTTTCCCTCTGCAAGTCCAAAGATCTTCAAAGCAGTTTTATATTATTATATAGAGTTCTGCTGTTCAACCAAGAAGGGTGGGGGGGAGAAAAGCAGAAACCAGTAGTCTTAAAACTACTTCTGTGCAGGGTGGCTCAAATTATTATTGGCGTAATTTATTGATCTGTCATCTTCTATTAGTGATATGAATACTTGACGCAAGCCAGAAAATACAAAAATGAAAAGCTATGGCTTGGCCCTGTGTAGTGCAGACAAATCTAACAATCATTTAAAAAAAAAAACCTCTTTCAAGGCTATGAAATTAGCTGATATAGTTTAACAAACTGCCTAGATCTTAATGAGATAATAATCCTTTCTATAGGGCATTCACTTCAATCAACAAATGAGAATTATAGGAATGAGTACTTCAATTCCCACTCCTGAAAATGATCATGTTAGGGAGAAAGTTAAAGCCTTCAACCTTAAAATTATTTTATTTTTGTAGGGAGAGAATATACAGAGCAGGAGGCAACCAAATGCAATGCATTTGCAATCTCATGTAATAAACCCTGACACAGAGTGACAACTGTGTCCTCCAGAGAAGGGATTACCTATCAGTCCAAGGAGCAAAGAGGACGAGAGCAAAAGAGAAACCATAAACTTTATTTCCAGAAGGTTCCAGCCTACTAAAAGTAGTAGTTGGTAGGAAGACCATTGGGTGTGAATAGAATAGAACAGGGGTGTCAAACTTGCATCATCATGGCGGTGTCATGTGACGTATCAGGACTTTTTTCACCTTTGCTAAACCGTGTGGGAGCAGGGCGAGCATGTGATGCATCTGGCCCGTGGGCTGCAAGTTTGACACCCCTGGAATAGAATAACAGAGTTGGAAGGGACCTTGGAGGACTTTAAATCCAACCCGCTGCTTAGACAGGAAATCCCTACACCATTTCAAACAAATGATTGTCCAACCTCTTCTTAAAAACTTCCAGTGCTGGAGCATTCAGTGGTGCTGTGGCGCAGTAGTTAGAGTGCAGTACTGCAGGTTACTTCTGCTGACTGCTGGCTGCCTGCAATTTGACAGTTCAAATCTCACCAGGCTCAAGGCTTCCATCCTTCCAAGGTAAAATGAGGACCCAGATTGTTGGGGGCAATATGCTGATACTCTACAAACCGATTAGAAAGGGCTGCAAAGCACTGTGGAGTGGTATATAAGTCTAAGTGCTATTGCTATTCACAACTTCTGGAGGCAAGTTGTTCCACTGATTAACTGTCAGGAAATTTCTTCCTTCCACCTTCAACCCTTTCCATCAATGTGGGAAATAAGGTATTAGCATTGAATTGAATCCAGATTTCCCCAGTCTGGTGTCTCATAGATGTGCTGGGATCATAAAATCCAGAATTTCAATCCAGCAAAAACATGCATTCTGTAAATGGCATCTGAACTACGGGTGCCACTAGATCCAACCTTGGCAACTTTAAGACTCATGCTAGCTGGGGAATTCTGGAAGTTCAACTTTGGGAATTGAAGTCCACAAGTCTTAAACCTGCACTTGGTGAGTAGCCATTTCCAATATCCCAAAAGCCATGTAATTGCTTGCATTCAAGCAAAACTTCCCAAAGAATTCCAGTCACCAAAATGATTCCAGCTTTAAAATTCTTTGACTTCTAAAGAGGTAACTTAGATTATTTCACATTGTACTAAGAATGACATTCATACCACTCATGTGGTAAATGACCACCTCCATTAAATTCATCTAGAGAAATAATCCAGAATTAGTCAAGCTTAGAATAGGACCTTTTAAACCAAGCGGGCAAGTTAATCAAGATTAATTTAAGACCTACTGATTTCAATACAGTAACTGCACTCTAAGCATGACTAAGCCTGGAAGTAACTTAAGGAAAGAATACTGCTTTAAGAAAATACTTTTCCTCAATTGATACATTATTTTCTCCAGGTGATTTACCTTTTGGATCTGCATGAAAGGAAGTATGTAACATTTTAAATAGTCATGCAATGGTGCACATGTATCTGGCACACAGATGTCCTGATCATGAATTTGTCACAGCTTTTTAGCTTTAGACGGTGCTCTACCAATCAGAGACACAAGGAAGGCAGAAAATCTTGCTTTTTCTTTCACATTGCTTAAAAGTGTTTCATTTCATCAAAATGTCCAACACTCTGAAGCAAGCGTTGCGTTTTTCTTGGCCCATGCCATCTTTGATTTTCCAAACCTTGTTATCTTTTAAGGATCAGTTGCACTCTGTTCCTTAAATGGCCACCAATATCACATTAATGAAATTCTCAAACCGGGCATAAGCTTCCATTTTTAGTAGCCATCAAAACAGCTCTACAATCTATTGTGTACAGCCACTATTCACACCAACCAAAATGCTTTAATGTATTTCACATCGTATGGATCAATAGACTTGATTGTCAAAAGGCAAGGCAAGATCACGCTGCATTCTGATGTCCCTGATTGTTTAAAGTCAAAAGGCATGGCCATAGTTTTAACACTGTTTCTTACAAATACATATGACTACAAAAATTCAAGCTGTGATTTGCCAACATTTAAAGCATTGCATTGTGGAATGTAAATCGAAGTCTGTTTACACAGAATTCATATGATGTGGACAATATACAATTAATGGGTGGGCTGTGCTCCTAGATTTGTGTCTGGTATGGAGCATATGGCTAGCCTAGCACGCCCAAATTATTTACTTCCTGTGCCAGACAGCATAAGATCAGATTTAGTCCCATTCTTGTTTAATATGTGCAAGTTGATGATTTCAGATTTCAGAGTCTTGACCTGATAAACTGTTTTTGTGCATAGTTTACAGACAGATTCATCAGATCCAGTGTAAATTATTTAACCTGAATTGAAAAGAAAAGAATTTCCCTCTAGTTAATCACAACTCCTGAGTGACTCATAACTCCTAGTGAATACAACCATGTAGTTTTCTTTGCAGCATTAAAGAAACAGCTTGCACTATCTTCTTCTCAGCTCTTTCACCATCTAACCAACAGCTCTGGAATTCACAAATGGTCCCTCCCTTTAGCACGAGGCATGACAGCCTTGCTTTACTTTGAGATCAGCCCCAATGTCAGCTTGGTGCCGCCACCTGCTCAACTAATTTGCTTGTAAGCTGCACTTGAACAATTGTTTTTAACTTATCCCAGAATCAAGGGAATAATAAGAACACATGGCCATAATATTGATGTCTGATTTGATCCACTGAATCTGCCCGAGATCTGGATATCTTAATCCAATTACTAAAATATCTCTATGGTATAGGCCAGGGGTCAGCAACCAGGGGCTCTGGAGCCGCATGTGGCTCTTTCATCCCTCTGCTGCGGCTCCCTGTTGATGGTCGGCTCCAGAATTGATAGGGCTTTCGGTTAGGACTGGTAGAGGAAAAAGGATGCCGTGCTAGGAGGAGACTCTATGGTGGGGGAAAACCAGACTTTTGGTCGGCTCCAGAATTGAACGGGGGCTTCCGGTTAGGACCTTTGTGGCTCTTTGAGTGTTTAAGGTTGCCAACCCCTGGTATAGGCTATGCCACTGAATGAGTAGAATAATATGATGTTAGCAGCTGTTCTAGCAACACCAAAACTGATACTGTTGTTTGGTCCATAGGTGTACTATGGCAGGAGATAAAGGATACAAGGCTTCTCCTGTTCCCTGCAGACTGTAATTTTTACTTTCAGCTTACTTAAGGTAAAGATGACGACACAGAAGGTAACTATATTCATGGGAACAGAAAAGCTACTGCATGACATTTGCAGTTTCCTACGTTTCAGAATGTGCTTTATTTGATTTTTTTTAATATTATTTTTGTTCTTCTCCGAAGAATCAGCTATGCTGATAATGTAATTTGAGTTCTATTTATAGATTAAAAAGTCACATAACTGCAAGCACTCTGAATAAGTGCAGCTGAATTGTTAACTTATTTTTGGTTCAATAATTGAGACAATAAGCATTATGTTTTCGTCTTTTGAAAGTGTGTATCTTATATCCCCTTCCATGAAAGTTGGAAAGTACCTCACTGTGTTACTTTTGAAATGATTATGCTAAAAGCAAGATTAACTATATGTACAGCCTAAATAAAAGTCTTTTACTTGCATTATTCAAGGAAAAGGGATTTTTAAATATTATGTCTTAAGACTGGCTTCTTGCATCTTTTCCAAGATACCAGTACTGAAAGCTAACTCTGCAGCTTGGAATGCGTCTTCTTACAAAAAGTGGGTGGAATTGTGCATTAAATAAAATCTTCTGGCCAGATCTCAGACAAAACAAATATCACATTCCAGAATTTGACAAAGTTTATCCAAGTTCAAAGACCCAGGCAAAATCTTTAGAGAAATCCATTATTTACACACTTTTTCTCTTAGAAACATACAGACACAATCCATTAGATATGTTATTTAAAATCTACAGAAGTAAACTGGTTAATATTAAGGAAGCATATCAAAAAATGCTCACACAGAATCACAGGCAGGTTCAGTAAGCCAAAATTATACAGTTTCTATCAGTTGCAAAATATGCTTGGTTTTCCACAACATTTTTAAGGACTACAGGACCTAGAAGACACAGTCACGGTAGAATTTTGCCCATTAAGATCATCCCAAAACACCAAAAAACCCCTAACAAACTTTTGAAACATTAAATACTTGGGGGACTCAAAAGGAGTGTTAGGCAGCTAAATCTAGCCATTGGTGGGAGGGTTTCAGCCCTGCATTAAGAGCAGTATGTTTTTATCTTGGTCTGTTGAATTAGTTTCAATGGCTGGATAAATAAAAACTATAAATTATGATTTATAAATGCCAGGTTGTCAATTCATATGTCATGCTAAGCTAAACCAAAGACCCAACATATTTTTATCAGTTGTCTATTGTCTTGCTCTAAGATTTTGTTTATTGATTTTTATTATTATTATTATTATTTATTTGATTTATATACCGCCCTTCTCCCGAAGGACTCAGGGCGGTGAACAGCCAG
>JANHZT010002096.1:80347-93666 GCA_032468215.1 Stegonotus admiraltiensis | reverse complement strand
GAATCAGTAGGAATAAAAAAGGAAAAAAAATATGGAAGTGATAGAAGTCAAGAAAGGGGAGGGGAGAAAAAAAATAAGCAGTCAAGTATTAAGAGCTTGAGAAATAATTGGGAAAAAAAAGTCAAATCAGGGAAAGAAATAAAGTGAAAAAAAGACTATCATATACATGGCAATAGGAAGTATAGTAGGTTCTAAACTAGATAATTGAGCACAGCAAGCAACTGTGACAACAAACAGAAGAGATAACAAAGTAAACTGAAAAAATAACAGAGACAGGTTAAGATGGAAATGACCATTTAAATAGCTGTACAAGCAAAAGCCCCTTAGCTTTAGCAAGTTAGAATTGCACTCACTGGTATTCATAGAAGATAGCTTATACTTTTCCAGGATTTGTCCTAATTATTTGATATTATTTGAGGCTTCTGTCCTACAACTTCTAATATGGGACAGCTATAAAATTATCACCTACTGAAACATACCCTCATAGTTCTCAGTTCTTGGAAAAGTTTTTCTAAGCTTTTGCTCCATGGAAATAATTTTTCACAACATAGGTAACACTTCAGGTTGAAGATCTTCCTTTTAAAAGTCATGAAAAACAACACTAAAGCTATAAAGCATAAGACAGAAACAGGGATAAATTACATTCAGTAATTTTAATGGTGTTGTGATGGCATAACTTTTGAATGTCCTCACTGTATTTTTAAATCTTCATTAGCCTACTAATAAAGGCAAATGTTTCTCTTTTTCTACAATAATTGTTTTATGATAATTTTCTGAAACATTTATGAAGTAACACCTGTCAATCAGAAGAGAACCTTCTCTGGGAATTCTTATGCCAGAATATTAAGTTATCTCCTATTTACTAGTATTTTGTTATTATCTAAAGATTTTTTAAATCAATGTTTTGTTTTGATTTGATTTGATTTAATGCAGGCTTTTAAAACAATCTTAATGTCCCATTATAACAATATTCCTGCATTGTTCTTTAATATTCTATTATTATTATTATTATTATTATTATTATTATTATTTATTTATTTGTTTGTTTGTTTTAAACAAAGGCTAATATGGTCATCCCATGTTCAGGTCACAAACAGAAAATAAATAAATAAAATTCACACTTCTGGCCGTCAATACTGGAAAAATTTCAGGAATCAGTGTTTAATCATTCTACAAAACAGATTGTTCCAGATTTTAAACCTTACCTATTTAAAACATTCAAATTCTAATTGCTTTCTGGTCAATAAATCACATGAGATATTACTCTGATAGCCTTCTTTTTTCAGATATGAGCACTGCGAGATCCATAGCTTTTATGAACATATTCATGTTAAACAACAGTTGGTTATTTCTATACAAGAATAAACAAGTAACACTGTTCATCTACTTGATGAAACTATTGGTTATTTTATATTTGATTTTGTTGAAACACTAATTTTTGATCAAGACTCTTAAGCAAATCTGAACAAAAAGTGAAGTATCATCTTAAATACAAATTGATTTACTATGCACACCCAGTAAAAATTTCAGCTGAATAGATTACATTATGACAGACTGCGTTACAACAGTAGTCAACGATGGAGATTCAGAATATTATGACTTCATAAGCTTATTCTTCAATTGTCCATCTCTCCCCATGCCACATTCAGCTGTACTATCCAGAGATATCTGTCAAACAGAGCAATGTCCATAATAAGGCAACATAACCCTGGAGTTGGCACTCATATAAACAGCAAGAACTTGGCTACAGAAACAGTGATGATTCATCAGACTTTCTCGCTGCACTGTCAAGCTACAAAAAAACATACTGCCTTTAAATCTTACTGAAGAAAGATATATAGCTTTTCAGTAGTTCAACTTAATAAAGAAGCAATTCTGGTGTTAACAATTCTACAAACAGCTCAACATAGTTACTTACCCATCAACTTTGAACAACATCACAATTCACAACACAAGTAAGAGATGTAAAATTACTTGGAAGGAAGTTTCACAGAAATCACTAAAATTTAACTTTGTTGAAAAGAGTTCAAGGACAGAACTTTATTTAAATGGATTTGGCCCTCAATATCATTATCAAGGAATATAAGCCACACTTGCTGAATAGGTCTCAATAAACATGCAGAAAATCACTAGTAAACCACTTTGTCAAAACCTTTCCATTTATTTAGTTATACATTGGGATTCCTATATTTCATAGAAAGACAGGCATAAAAGACAACGTATGTCCAGCAATATTATTCTTGAGAGCAGGAAATGTTATTTAAGCAAACAAAAAACTTACAAGAACCTGCCAGAAAACCCCTTATGTACATTCAACTTTACCAAGTAGTCCATCAAGCATTATTTAAACCCAATATCCATTTTTTTTAAAAGAAGGAAATCTTAGGAGCCTTACACATCATTAATACTGATTAATCCTAGCTGGGAAATTCTTTTAACCTGAAAGTCACACATCAACCTGAAATTTGTTACACTGCTTATTTCTAAGATACTAAGTAGGTTAGTTATTTGAATCAGAAGGGTTTAGAGGTTGCATGAGGAGGAAACAAAAATGCATTTTATTTTCCATAAACTCATTTCTAAACTCTCCTTCACTATAAATAGAACACCTAACCTATATTTTGCAGCTCTGTTCACAAATGATCCTTCGCACAAGAACTCTTCCAGGAATAAGTACTACATGAGTTACTCGATGGCACGTAATCAATACATTTCCATATCATTTAAAAAACTTTTTAAAAAGCATAATGCACAATAAAAACACAAATGACATAACACATTATGACTTATTAGATCATTAGGAGCCGGTACCTTTTGGAAAGTGACTTCTTCTGGTCGTTGCCTTTTCCGCCGAGTGCCTTTTCTGAACCTCTGATTTATTTGAATCCATTTTACCACCTATATGTCAAAACCATACAGCTTTTTTAAGAAGGCGCAACTTGAGTGCAACTACTCAGCATGAGTAAGAAACTATAAACAGACTCAAGATACAATTTTCCATTGCTTCACTGGAAAAAAAAAACACTGGGGAAAAAAAAACCAGGATAGAGAAATGGGGAAGAGAAATATTGTTCCAGTCCTCAGTATCATGTTCTCGGTTTAATCCATTTAGCTATTTCTTCCTGGTCGGAAAAGCTTTTTCTCACTATTCCCTCCACCACCCTCACCAAATGCAATAACTTCTGTCTGCAGAATATCTCTTGTACGATAAAGAAACCTCTGCTGTACCAAAACATTTGTGGAATTGTTACAGAACTGCACCGGGGCGAAAAGCGATGACGGTGAAGGGGGAAAAAGATGCGATTTCTTCAAATAGTGACATCTTCAAGAAGAGGAGCATTTTAAAAAGAATAAATCTCGGCGGTTCCTTCCTCGCCCCTCTAAATAGGGTCAACGGAGTAACCCGAAGGGGCAGCTTCTCCATGTCATTTCTCGCGGATACAGCAAATAGCTCAGGATCGGAGGGCGGAGGGGAGGGGGCGGACAGAGGTGCAAGCACGAATCAGGAAGGGAATAATAATAATAATCATAATCATCATCATCATCATCATCATCATAATCATAATAATCATCCACGATCTAAAACTACCAGCTCCCAAAGGAAAGCGCCTCTTTACCTCTTCTTTCACTTGCTGTGCCAGCCGACCTTCTTGCCAAACGCGGCTTTCTTCCAGCAAAGGCTAGATGGGGAAGACAAAATAAAAGCGCAAGTTTATTCGAGGCGTTCTGGACCGCAACTCCAGACACACACACACACACAGAGAGAGAGAGAGAGAGATCGTAGCCGCCCCCCGCCCGGCTTCCGAGATCCCCCAAGATCCAGCGCCTCCGAAAGCTCCAAGATCGGCTGCGACCAGAACAAAACTTTCCCTACCGCGCAGCCCGAGCTCGGACGCTGGGCGAGGAAGTCGCTCTTCTCCGGCGGCGCCTCGACACACAGGCACACACAGAGACACACAAAAAAAAGCGTGCCCGGCGCCTCTGCCTTACAACGCCCGCCGGCTACGATAGCTCCCGCGGCGCACGAGGGTCGGGCTGTTTGTGTTTACCCTGGATAGGGCGGCCCCGGCAGCAGCAGCACCAGCTGCGGCCGCCGCGAAGGGTCCGGTCGCAAGAGACGGTCCCCCCCCCGCCCCCGCCCCGCGCAACAGGCTGCAAGGAGCGGAGATCGCGGCTTCCTCGGGCTTTTTTCTTCGCCCTGCTGCGGAAGACGCGGGGATCTCCTAAGGCAGCAGAAACACCTAAGGGAGCGGGGGGGAGGGGGGACCCCTTCCTCTCCCCCCCCGCCCTCGTGGTTCAGCCGCCGAAATCAAAGGGAGCGGGGGGGGAAGGAGGAGGAGCCTGCCTTAAGGGGATACTCCAGCCCGGTCGGCTTTGTTCGCCCCCCCCCAACATCCCCGAAAGGTAACCTCGGAGGGGGCGGCTCAGGGCGGCGAACGTCACCCTTTCAATCGTGGAGCGTCTGCCTGTCTCCTGCTTGCCTTGCGTAAAAGGCGCCGTTTGAAGTCGAGCGCTCCGAGCAACAGGCAACCACCGCCTCCCTTCCCCCCACTCCAAAAAAAACAACAAAAAACACTCTCACCTACCCACCCATCCCACGGCTGACGTTTCCGCGGGAACGGCGTCGTCCAGGGCTGTCAGTTCTCGCTTGCACGCAAGGCAGCTGAGTGGAAGGGGATCGAGTGGAAACGGGTGGAATCAACCTTCGCCTAGGCCGAGTTGGGAGGAATCCCTCAGATCGCCGATCCCGGCTCGCCCGCGGCTTTTAATGCAGGGCGGCGATTTCCCTTCATTTTTCCCTATCTTTTAATTCGGAGACCAGGTTTCTCCGGACTTGAATTAAGGCAATGAAAATTTGAGTGGTTTTACACTATGTGTTTGATTGGGAGGGAGGGCTTACTAATAAGGAGCGAGGGTACCCTTTTCACAGTCCCACGGGCATTCCTTAAGAGTTAGGTGGAACTGGAAGGAGCTTAAAGAGAGGGCGGCGGAGGTAAAGGTGGTTTGCATTCAGCCCGCCCGCCCCCCTCAAAAAAGGATCCTGGATTTCTTCCCTAAAACTCTGCAATTTAATACAGTCAATATTATCAATGCAAAGCTGAACTGACACTAAAATAATGCTGCATGGTTATAGTAGAGTATAGACTTTTTTTTTCCTCTTCAAGTTGCAGATGAATCAAATCATGCACGGATTTAAAAAAAGGGCAAAAAAGTAAAATGAGGTAGAAGCGCTAATAGGGACAAAATTCAATTTTACACCAGAAATGTCCTTTCTCCAGCATCTGCCTGCCCTCCCTTTTATTCCAAACTGGAGCATTCTTTTAAGCAAGTATTCTGAGCATATTAAAATGCAAGGAAGAATTTAAAACTTTCTTTTCCCAATAGTTCCTTGACCTCTGTGGAATCCAAAACCATATCAGATGAATTCCGTGGAGACTCTGAAGTGCATCTTAAAAGCAAGCATTAAGTTTTGCTTTTTGCTACTGGACTCTTGCCATTTCTATTAGTCATGGCCATTCCACAGTTGATTCCTCCATTAAACTGCAGCTTGGCAAAGCCTAAGCTTTGCTTTAAAGGCACTACTCTACACCCCCACTCCCGATTGTTTACTTGAGAGTAAATCCCACCGAATTTATTGAAGTATCATTCCTAAAATTTGCCTACTGGTATGAAAATGTACAGGCACTAGGAGATTAAAATGACTTTGAGAACACGTTAAAACAATTAACACTTTTGTGGGAGCCATGTTAATCTATGGAGGCCAAAAACAAAACAAAAATCTGGTAGCACACACTAAATCACAAAACTGAAGAAGCTTCTTGGATGAAAATAGCAGTTTCCGTAGATATTTACAGATGGAAATATCTGAAGCTTCTTCAGAAAAAAACCAAGAAAGTCCAGTTGCATTTTGGGAAAAGTGTCTTTGGGACAAATATGGTAGCACCTTTTCTGACTACTAAGTTATACAGTATAAAAGGACATATGTTTATGAACTTTCAGCATTATTCAGAAAAAGTGCTACTAGATTAGTGATGTAGCTTGTTTCTGTAAATGTAGAAAAAAAAGGAAGCAAGGAATCAATCAATCAATCTTCCAGGATAATTATATTTAGCATAATAATAAGTTCTGACATAAGTATATGCATAAACTCATGCTCTCACAAAAATTTGACTGATGTATCTATACATTCTGGGAAAGAAACTTTCTAAGTTTTTAGATTTAGATCAGAGCAGATTTTCTCCTACATGAAATTAGATGCCATTTACGAACAGATGTCAAAACATAAATGTGTGTTGAGTGAGCTCACTAAATCTTGACCATCACTTTAGCTTTATTGCTTTTGGTTTTTAAAAAAGACATTGGCCTGCCCCTATTTTTACTACCACAATAACCTTCTTTCAAGATCAAAAGCTTTAGATCAAAGCTAAGCTCAAACTCTTTGCTTTAAATAGAAGCAATATTGCCATGAAATACATTATTCAAAGCAAAATATCTTAAAGGAGATATTAATGATGGGAAAAAAACTTCTAGATTTTTTTACATTTGGGTTAATCCATCTGTAAACATCTATGAAAACTGCTACTTTGAATTATTCGGCACTTCCATTGGCAAACATTATTTAGGAAAATATTTGTTAACACAAAGGAGGCATCTGTTTAGAATATATGTACATTTACTCCAAGGGACATCTTTCTGCAATTGATACACTCATTTTCATAATATAATATACATGCATTCATGTATATAAAAATGATTATATGTCACTAGCCTCTTTTAATGCTTCCCCCAAATATATGAGATGATGGGACAGGAGGTCCCAAGCAGTGCTTATCAATTGTAGTTTCCATTTTATGGAAATTAGACTGGCACCTTCAGTGTTTGCATATCAAAAGTTACTAAAAGTAAACCTGTTCCAGAAAGTCTTAGGAACTGAATCTTCACCATTGTCTCAAAAGTGCTTTTTCAAAAGGCAACTGAACTTGAAGTTTTTTTCTTTGAGGTAGAAGAACCTGGAAGACTGAGAATCTCCACAGACATTGTACCTATTGTATTACGGTAGATTTGTCTCTATCTTAATTTAGTATTTTTTTAAAGTCATGTTTTATGCTTTTATGATGTAAACTGCTGACAGTTAATTGTTGAGGTCAGAAATATAAAAGTATAATGAATAATATATTGTATTATATTGTCTATTAACGTTCATAAGATAGTGCTACCCATTCAGATGACCTAGACTTGATTATTTTGATGTAAATTACTATGATGCAGTAAACTTTAGAACTTGGGAACAGGAGATCTAGGTTTAAATGCCCATTAATAATATTTGCTGTATAACTTTGAACTGTTTTTTTCTTTCAGTCCAATCTATTTTATAGAACTTTTGCCAAGTTATGGTTGGACATGAAATCTACAGTACCTTGAGCTCTTAAAGGGAAGGAGGTAAAAATCTAACAAATAAGAAAAGCAACCTGCTAGGTTGGCAAAAGCTAGGAAAAGTAACGGGAGCTCACCCCATTACACAGCACTAGGGATTCAAATCACTGAACTGCCGACCTTTCGATTGACAAGCTCAGCGTCCTAACGACTGAGCCACCATGTCCCCTTAATGCTTAATACTTAATGCTCATTAAGTATATGTAAATATTCAGAATACATGTGAAGTGCAAGCAGTTTTCAACCACAGTATGCTAAATGTTAAATGCTGAAGATACAGATTCATATTCCTTCACCAAATCAACTTAACCTCACAGAATGAAGCAAGAGCAATTCTTATGTGAGATAGAGATAGAGACAGAGATAGAGACAGGGATGGATGGATGGATGGATGGATGGATGGATGGATGGATGGATGATAGATAGATAGATAGATAGATAGATAGATAGATAGATATAAAGAGAGAGAGAGAGCAGCTCTTCTATGCCACTGTCTCTCTGGGCAACTTGTTTCACTGTTGAAATGATGTTACATTCAATCAGAATCTGCTTTCCTGTATCTTAAATAATTTCTCTGTATCCTGCACTCTGGAATGAAAGAGATCAGATGTCCTTTGTGACATCACTGCAGATACAGATAGTCCTTGCTTAATGTCAACTCGCTCAGCAATCGTGTAAAGTTACAACAGTGCTGAATGAGAGGTACTTAGGGCAGGTCTTCATAGCTGCAGATGTTACAGCATCCCTGTAATGGTCACATGATCATGATTTGGGCACTCTGGCTCAAAATTGCAGTCTTGCAACATCTCATCTTCACAGTATTGACATTCATAACCTTTACTGCCAGCCTCTGACAAGCAAAGTCAGTGGGGATCACGTGACCAGGAATGCTGCATTGTAGGTAAATCCCACATAACCACAGCATTCCCAGTCACATGATCACCATTGCAACCTTCTGCCACTTCCCCACTGACTTTGCTTGTTGGACGTTATTGATTGGGCTGCCAGAATTTCCATTGAAAGTCAGTGTGGTCTCATGACATCATGCAACAGAGTTCCTGGTCCAATTATCTTTGGTAAGTAAGATCCATCTGTATTTAAAGAATACTATCATTTCCTCCCTCGAGGCTTCGCTCAAAATTAAATATTCCTGTCTCCTTTTATCTTCTTCGGTTCTAGCCTTCTAATCAATCTTAGTGTCTTCCCTAGACCTGTTACAATTGAATCTGAATCTTTCTTAAAATGTGATACTTTGAACTTGCGATTAGATTAGAAAATGATGTTTGTTTATGCAGAAGGAAACTGCATTTGTCTTTTTTACAGTGATATCTCACTTTCGACGCATATTTCGGTTTGTCATTAATTAATATTGCAAAATATTTTTTTACAAAATAGCATTCCCAAGCCAGATGTCCATTATCTTTTATCCCTCTGCCTTTGATTTTTGTTTCCAAAATAAAACTTATTGGTGTTAGATTTCACATATTTTACATTCAACTCGGGTGAAATGTAAAATTTGTTACTACCGGTTCTGTGGGCGTGGCTTGTTGGGGGGGGTTAATGTGACTGGGTGGGCATGGCCACCTTTTTTTGTTTTTAACTTTTCAAAGCATTTTTTCTAATGCTTTGAAAAGCCTCTGCCAATCAGGCAACTCAGCTGGGATCGTCATAGAGGCTTTTTAAAAAAATGCTTTGAAATGCCTCTCTGCCGATGAGGCAACTTAGCTGGGATCATCAGAGACTTTTCAAAACATTTTTTTTACCACCTCTTCAGACAAGAGGTTGCAGAAAAAAATGCTTTGAAAAGCCTCTGACGATCCCAGCTGAGCTTTACTTTTAAAAGCATTTTTTTGTCAGAAGAGGTTGTAGAAAAAATGCTTTTAAAAGTTTAAAAAAAAAAAGCCTCTGATGATTGTGTGGCTCAGCTGGGCATGGGGGTGGGGGACACAGGAATTTTTGCTACCAGTTCTCCAAACCACCCACTGCCATCACTACCAGATCAGGAGATCTTGTCCGAACCGGGAGCAGTTCACTCCTGATTCAACTCATTTCTTTAATCTATCAAGGACATTCAGAATTGTATCTCTTCCTTCTAGATATTGGTATCTCATTCAATTTTGTGTCATCTGCAAATAAGAAAATATACCCTCCACTTCTTCAACCAAGTCATTAATGACAATACTGTATGTATGTATGTATGTATACAATACTGTATATATAGACATACATACTGTATGTATGTATGTATATATATATAAAAGATCAGGGCTGATTACATTGTACACGGCAGTTACAGTATATCTGTCTCCAATTTGATGAGGAATCATTGATGAGCATTCTTAGTATGAGAGTCTACATGGAATACGATTGTCATTCCCAACCCATTCAGCTGCTCTTAAAAGACGCAGAGAGAAGGGTGGGAGGGAGAGAGTCAGTCAGTTTTTCTCAGCCTTAGGAAGGAGGCCATTTTAATCGAAGTCTAAATAGATGCAATATAACCAACTTCTTTTACAGCTGTTAAATATTTGTAGCATAAAAACCTAAATGTGTTTAGGGAGAAAGAGGGAGAGGGAGAGAGAGAGAGATTGGGAGATTGCTCAAACCAGGTGTACAACTAAAAAGCCAGCTTAGAGCCATGATGGCGAACCTATGGCACGCGTGCCACAGGTGGCACACATAGCCATATTGGTGGGTACTTGAGCTCAGCTTCGGCGTGTGCCAACTGATTTTCAGGCCTTCTGGGCCCACTAGAAGTAGGAAACAGGGTGTTTCCTGCCTCCAGAGGACCTCGGGGGGAGAAGGCGTTTTTCTCTCTCCCCAGCCTCCAGAGCCTTTCTAGGAATCTGGGGAGGGCAAAAACGGCCTTCCCCACCCCCCAGAGGCCCTCCGGAGGCCAGAAACAGCCCGTTTGCCAACCTCCAGTTTCAGCCTCCTGAGTGCCGGGGGGGGGGCGTTTTCGCCCTCCCCAGACACCTAGAAAGGCTTTGGAGGCTGGGGAGAGTAAAAAATGGGCCTACCATGCCATCGCATGCCAGGAGCGGGGGGGGCACACGTGCATGCATGGGGCAGGGCGCATAGAATTATGGGTGTGGGCACCTGCGCAACCCCTCCCCTACACTCCTGGCACGGGATGGCAAAAAGTTTAGCCATCACTAAACCATTGGTATAGAGGTTAAGACTTCAGACCAGAAACTGGAGACCGTGAGTTCTAATTCTGGCCTTTGGTACATAGTGAGCTGGGTAACTTTAAGCTAGTCAGTTTCTCACAGCCTTAGGAAGGAGGCCATGGCAAACCCCTTCTGAAAAACCTTGCCAAGAAAACTGCAGGCACTTGTCTAGGCAACCTGAAAGAACCCGACACAAATGAACACACAAAAAAGGGGGTGCTAGTAGTGAATATGTCATCACACAAAATATGCTGGCATCCTAGAAAGATATTCAGACTTAAGGTTTAGAATCCAATGGAAATGTAGTTAATAGACAAAACATAAGACAAAAATATGATTCAGAACTTACAAGTCTTTTCATGTTCTAGTTAGCTTTTATCATGAAATGCACTGGGGTATAATGTAAAAATGTTGGGATTTTGCTTCTATTTTCTTATGCTCTGAATTCTAAGACTGTAGCATAATGTAGAATGCTTTCACACGGCATGCACGAATCCTTTAACATAATCAGTTATTTTTGGAATTCTTATATAGTTCACACACAAATTTTTTGGGATGTATCAATGACCACCCAAAAACAGTTTTAGGCATATCCAAGAGAGCAGTACTAGTAAAGATCCAAACAGCTGTGCCTCTGAGTAGCTGGAGCATACCAAAACATTGAAAAGTTTTATCCACCACCAGGCCAAGCAAAATGTCTTGCTATTTAAATGAAATTCGAGCTTCTCATACTACATGCCTGAAAAATTCTCAACTTTATTCAATAGCTGGGTAGAGTCTGATTCAGAGCAGAACTACATGTCAGATGTATACACTTCTTTATTTGTGTCATACTCTGCCTTTTTAATAAAATGCAGGACCACTGTTGTTTACCTGCTCAAAATCAGACAACCACACCCAGATAAAGAAACAGCTGACTTTTCTTTTTCCTTTTCAAAAATTTATCTTTAAAAAAAACAACAACCTCAGCATGACATTAATTGTTGGTAATACTTTAAATATGAGTATTCCTATCAAAATCTATCCGTGATAAAAGCTGAGGGCAGCTTTATTTGTTTTGTTCTGGTGCCTTCAGGTCAGTGTTGTTTTTTGATGACTGCCTAGACAAGTCCCTCTGGTTTCCTTGGCAACATTTTTGAAAGTAGTTTGCCATTTCCTCCATCCTTGGTCTAAAAGAGAGTGACTGGCCCAAAGTCAGCCAGCTGGCTTTCTGCCTCAGGTGGGAGTACAGGTAGACCTTGAGTTACAACCACAATTGAGCCCAAAATTTATGTTGCTAAGTGAAACATTTGTTAAGTGAGTTTGCCCCATTTTACGATTTTTCTTACCACAGTTGTTAACTGAATCATTGAATTTGTTAAGTTAGCAACACAGTTGTTAAGTGAATCTGGCTTCCCCATTGAATTTGCTTGTCAGAAGGTCACAAAATATGACCACATGACCCCCAGTACACTGCAACGGTCGCAAGTATGAACCAGTTGCCAAGCATCTGAATTTTGATCACATGATCATGGGGATGCTATGAAGTGTGAAAAATGTTCATAAGTCACTTTGTTCAGTGCTGTTGTAACTTTGGTCATTAAATGAACTGTTGTAAGTCGAAAACCACATGTAGTATTCAGTCTTCTGATTTCTAGCCTGACACCTTAATCATTTCACCAAACTGATTCTACTGATAGTTTTATCAGGTCAAAATAAGCTTAGACCAATATGTTTGTAATCTTTTATTTTCTCTAGTATATTTCAAGCAAATGCTACAAAATATAGGGAATGTGAAAGGAAGGTGGCATTCAAATCAGCAGTCTGCATGTTTAAAGCCATTAATGTTCATCGTTTCAGAAGAGAGCTGAGGTAGAGGCAGCAATTGCAAGGGACAAGGGGAGAAGCAATCCCACCATCTTTGAAAGTACTTACAATAAGATCCCAGGCCATTTCCCACCAATGACAAAACACCTAGTTGCCTTGACCAAGCACATCTACATTACAGGCAGTCCTTGACTTACAGCCATTCCTTTAGTGACTGTTCAAAATTACAACACCACTGAAAAAAGTGACTCATGGCCATTTTTCACACTTATGACTGTTGCAGCATCCCCGTGGTCATGCAATCAAAATTCAGATGCTTGGCAACTCTCATGTATTTATAACGGTTGCAGTGTCCCAGGGTTATAATCATCACCTTTTGCAACCTACTGTCAAGCAAAGTCAATTGGGAAGCCAGATTCACTTAACATGTCATTAACAAGTGCAGCGAGTTACTTAACAAGTGTGGCAAGAAAGGTCATAAAAAGGGGCAAATCTCAGCAACGGTCTTGCTTTGCAATGGAAATTTTTGGCTCAATTGTGGTTGTAAGTCAAGGAGTACCAGTACTTGCATTCAGGGCCTGGTTATAAGAGACATAGCGGGGTGAAATGCTCCTGGTTCAGACAGGATCGCCCAATCCTGTAGCAATGGTGGCGGGTGGTGCAGACAACCGGTAGCAAAAATCCCTGCGCCCCCCCCCCCACATGCCCAGCTAAGCCGCACGATCATCAGGGGCTTTTTTTTTTAACTTTTAAAAGCATTTTTTCTACAACCTCTTCCGACAAAAAAATGCTTTTAAAAAAGCCTCTGATGATTGCGCGGCTCAGCTGGGATCGTCAGAGGCTTTTCAAAGCATTTTTTTCTACAACCTCTTGGCCAAAGAGGTGGTAAAAAAAATGCTTTGAAAAGTCTCT
>JANHZT010002096.1:26448-40056 GCA_032468215.1 Stegonotus admiraltiensis | reverse complement strand
AGGGAGGGAGGAAAAAAGGAAGGAAGGAAGGAAGGAAGGAAGGAAGGAAGGAAGGAAGGAAGGAAGGAAGGAAGGAATTTTATCCCAGCACTCACTTGCTGCACTCTGCTTGGGTAGCATGATTGTAGCTGAGTTCACATTGAACTATTACAGGATATAATGGTGGATTTGGATAAGAGACATCCAAGTTAAAATCCCCATTTGGTCACAGAGATTACAGGGTAACTTTGGCTCAATCTTTGAGCCCAACCTATTCTCACCTGTATTGTAGAAAAAATAAGAAGTGGCTCCATGTATACCACCTGGAGCCCCCAAAGAAAAACTGGGACAGACGTAAAATAAATAAATAAGAGAAGCAGTAGCAACTTTTCCAAGGGAAATGGATCCTTTGCTCATTCATCCTGTTTTCTATACCGAACAGGTCGTCCTCAACTTACAATCATTCATTTAATCACTATTTGAAAATTACAACGTTGCTGAAATCACTTAAAACCATTGCAGCATCACCACAGTGATATGATCAAAATTTGTGCACATGGTAACCAGCATGTATTTTACAATGGCTAGAGCATCCTAAGGTCAGGTAATAGTTTTTGCAACCTTCCTAGAGGGCTTACAATGAGCAAATTCAATTGGGTAAGCAGGATTTAACTGCCATTGGTAAAAACATTGTAAAATTGGATGCAACACGCTCAATGTCTAAGTGGTTGGCAACAGAAGTTCCAGTTCCAGTTACAGTCATAAGTCAAAGACTATCTGTACTGTGTAGGTCACTTTGACTAACTTAAGTATTTCAAAAATAGCCCAATTAACATATCTACCATATATATGTTTGTAGATAATGTTTTGTAATTATTACATGTATTGATTTATCCTACTGAAATGTCACCCATCCATCTGTCTTGGTCTGTAATTTCAACCACTTAAAACCCATGTATTATTATAACTCTACACAATGATAATGATTATAATTCCCTGCAAAAATCCAGATCGGTTAGCGGTTAGAAATTCTAGCCCAGCTTGGTGAACTTATCTGAATGGAAAGGCAGGAATGCAGTGAATGTCAACAATCATCTGTCATCAATAGACATTTTAAGAGTTAGAGATAAGAAGAAATGCAAGTGTTCTCTTCTAAGAGGGCAGCATTGCAAAAGATCATAAGATCTAACTGAGGAGACATTGTGAAGTGGAATTCTTGCTGACTCAGAAAGTGTCAACTATACTGTAATATCTTACATGGTACCATGTTTTGGAACACAATATAATTTCTTTGCTAAATTTGTCCTGATTTCTTTGGGAGCTACACAAGATATTAGGGAAACGGACAAAAGAACAGCCACCAGAATTGTCCTTGGCTATTGTTCTATCTAGACTAGGGACGTCCAACTTTAGCAATTTTAAGACTTGTGGACTTTAACTGCCAGAACTGGGAAGTGGGAAGTGGGGAATTCTGGAGGTGAAGGCCACAAATATTAAAGTTGCCAAAGTTGGACATCCCTGATCTAGACCTAAAACTACACAGGCCAGATTATTAATTGTTATTTCTGCAAAAAAACTGTATCCAATTGGCCAAACCTGGAAGGCCTGGCTCAAGCTATCCATTTCATTATAATTTAAAGATATACAACACTTTTAAAATTATTTTACACAATTATAAACAAATGTACCAGATAATATATAATCATTCCATTTGACTTAAAGCTATACAGTCCTGATTAGCATTTAGTTGATTTTGAATAGTCGACTTATGGTCAGTAGTTTAGGAACCATTCAAAGTTTCAATGGCCCCTTCCCCAAAGGTACTTATTGTCAGGGTTCCGACCAATGTCCTAATAAAAGCAGCAGCCGCAAGCCATTTACCAAGAAAAATCCATTTGTTTATTAGGAGTGCCATATCGGCACAAACTAAGTGAAGCCAACTCTGACTTCACCCAGTTCGCGCCTTGCCTCTGACCCTGTTGTTTCCTCCCCCCAAGGTGTGTCACCAGTCACATTCCCCAATGAAGCAATTTTGCAGGTCGTAGAAGTCACTCCCTCTGGCCATTGCAGGTCTCCTTAGAGATAGCCTTGACATCAGGCGGCTAGGGTGTATTTTGTTTTGACTGAGGTGTGAATTCCTTGGTGCAGTTGTGAGGTGCGATTTCCCATCCTCCTACCTATGGCAACTTGGGAGCAGGTCAGGCAAGCTTTGCGAGTTGACACTTAAGACCCAATTTCAAAGTTATGACTACTGCATCCCCATCAAATGACTGAATTTTGGAAGCTGGACAACAGGCTCACTTTTATAGCCATTTGCAAAATCCAAAAGGCCACGTTACTTCCAATTATAAGCAAAAACATCCCCACTCATTTGGCATAATTAATTTGCTTAACATGCAAATTATTTGCTTAATGCAACAAATAGCAATAGCACGTAGACTTATATACCGCTTCACAGTGCTTTACAGCCCTCTCTAAGCAGTTTACAGAGTCGGCATATTGCCCCCAACAATCTCATTTTACTGACCTCAGAAGGATGGAAGGCTGAGTCAACCTTGAGCCTGGTGAGATTCGAACTGCTGAACTGCTGGCAACAAGCAGTCAGCAGAAGTAGCCTGCAGTAGCCTGCATTCTAACCACTGCACCACCACGGCTGTCATAAAGCCGAGTCCAATTATGTGGTAAGCCGCCTAATGACCGCAACAATTTATGACTATAATTCCAGGCTCAATTACATCCAGGATTATTTGTAGCCTTAATTCTATGCATGTTTGTAAAAAAAAATAGTAGGGGAATGCTAGGCTGGAGAAACAAAAGATGAAAAAGCTACCATATTCCTCTCATATGTACATATTTTTCAATTTTTTGCAAGCAGTAGGGATAAGGGAGGAAGGGGACTATGAACCCTGCAGAATAAGGATTAGTGGTTGAGTAAAATTAATCATTGGTGCTGGGCTGCTACTTAGTGATTCATAACTATCTGGGATTATTAGGCCAGGATAGGAATCCTACATTTATTTCCAGAATAAATACAATCCAGTCTGCCAAGAGCAGCACCAGAAAGAAGTAGCCATGAAAGAAATGGAAGCCAAACATTCTAAAATTAAAACAGCAATTACATAAAGAAACAAACATACAAAAGAAATGGTTGCTCTAAGAAAATAGAATATACTTATATAAATTACCCACATTCTTATCTAATACACAAAATTAACACATCAGGGTTTCCTATGTGTTTCATAAATTGTTTCTCAATAAAGATATGCTATTACAAACATAGCCATCATTTTAATGGGTATCAAATGTTTACTTGTTCCTGAAAATATGCATTAAGTTTGTGTGCGCTGAGGTCCATGATTGAATGAAATGGCTTTAATGAATGTAAACATACACTGCTATATAAACATTTTTAAAACTTAAAATCATCCAATCTAAACAAATCCTATATGTTAGCTTCCTAGTTAAGAATTCTTTTGGCGACATTCCTTTTCCATTTCCTACAGATATAAATCAAGGGATGCCACTAACCTAAGTCTAACTCATAAACATTTGCTTTACTTTAATTTAAGTCAGTTCAGTGTATGTGTGCCCATACTGTGGATTTCAGGGAAAAGAATAAATATGTGCACAAGTAGAATTTTAACTATTTGTAATTATGTTTTCCTGTTTCATCACAAATCAATTTACATAATCTAAACCTAGATTCTAAACAAATGTAAAAATCCACTATATAAGGAAAGTATTCCAGGCAGCAGTAAAAAGGCAGAAGGAGGGGGCATTTGTATTCTCCTTAATGAGTTAGATTACTGGGTCCTAACATAAGATGTTGTACTACACGATCATAAATCTAAAGTAAGACAAGGGCAACTGAAGCATCATATAGTAGGCCAGAAGTGTCCAACCAGAATGGCAATTTTAAGACCTATGGACTTCAACTCCCAGAATTCCCTAGCCAGCCATGGTGGCTGGGGAATTCTGGGAGTTGAAATCAACAGGTGTTAGAATTGCCAACGTTGGGTACTCCTGCAGTAGGCCATTGAGAAATTTAAACTGTCTACATTGGGATGAAAATTGTTGTTGTTTGCAACTCTGATTATCATTTATCATAGTCATGCTGCTAAGAAGAAAGGAAGCTGATTTTAACACATCTGGAAGACCACACACATTATACAAAAAGCTAGTGTACATTAAACATGAAATAGCAAATTATAGCTATTTCAGCAAAGGATGGCATTTTTACTGGATTATTCCCAGCTTCCCCAAAATATTCTGTGTTGAAACAATAACAAAAAGATTTTCCATGATCCAAAGATTTTTCTATTAGCCATGCAGGCTAGCAATAAAGAGTTGTATTCCCAAAATATTTTAAATGAGTCACTGTGCAGAAATTTACCTTAACAGAGGTAACAGCAGCATGCCAAACAAAACCCGTTGTGCATGCCAAATACTAAAACACCAACATTGTTATACAATCAAGTTGTTTAGCTGTTAACTTCTGCTATTGAAGAACAACACCATATAATCACAAACCAGTCACTAGACAGGATAGCAACTTCACACCTGAGTATCAAAACAAGCATTTAGCCAATTTTAAACTTCTATGGTGTACTTCCTTATACTGATGTTACAAGATTTCCCATCAAATGTTTATACAATTAACTTGCAGAGTTGAGGGGGGAAGTTATTTGCTCTAATAATGCAGTTTTAAAAGCATTACAGTAAGATCAATATTAATTCAAAGTAATTATTTGCTACTGTAAGATAATACTGAAAACGTTCTGTGAAGTATTGTTACTTACAGAAGCATTCTATCACGGTAAACTACAACACTCATCAACCCTTACCAACATAACCACTGTTATGCTAACTGGGTTTCTGGGAGTTATAATCCAATACATCTTACAGGGTTGAGATGTCTTTTTTTCAAATTTTCCCAATATCCTGATTTTCTTCTTTATAATCTCCAAAACATTTCCCACTATTCCACCTGTGCTTGGATAGATTTTACCCTGTCACAATGAGAAGTGTCAAGTGAAATAAGCTGAAAAGCAGCACAATTCACAGAAGAAGAAAAACAAGTGCAAGAGTTCAAATTTCTGTAATAACAACATTCTGTATTTTGCATTCAGTGTGTGAACCTGTTACGGCTTTCCCAACAAGACTGAAAGGTATTGTATACAACTGAAATAAAGGATACGGCACTTAACGTTTTGTAATAATTGCTATATTAAAACAATTAATATTAAACAAATACTACAACCATAAGCAGTATGTATCAAATTCTCAAACAACAGTAAAGTTATCCTGCAAAAATCTATACAGAAGACTTGGGGAAAAATACAAGGCCTCTCCTCAAATGATTTCAGCATGTTGTCCTCTTATGTTTTCCAGCTGAGTAGATACTCAACATTCTTGTGTTTATGTTGTGTCACATCTAAAGGAGCAGCAGGGTACCAATGTTTCTGAAACACCTAGCTGATTATAGTACAGCCAGGAACACTGCAATATTCCCTATGGAGAGCAGGATGTAATAATGGGGTAGAGAACCTAACCTGATGTTCTCTGGATTACATACCAGAAAGGGTATACCTGCTCTCATGTGGTTGTTTGCACAGATGTCAGTGAGGACATTCTCATATGATTGCCCCTAGATATGTTTCTTGAGGCAAGACATTCAGAGTATCACAGGACTGATCAGGATCCTGTAAAGATACAATATTCACGTTATATAGTTACAACAGAAGTGATCATTTGTAGAAGATTACAGTTATTTTGATTCATGAAAACAAAAGTGGATCTGCTTACAATTATAATTTCTGTTCATTTTTATTGTCTTCTGGAATGTGGTTGTTTGTTCAACAATCCAGATCTTGCTGAACTTCATCCCAGCAGTCCTACTTAGTATAAACAATGGTAAAAGATGCTGAAAATTATAGATTAACTTAACAACATCTGGAGGGCTCCCCATTATCCAGTGATATTCATAACTGAACAGGTGCTTCAAGAATTAAAGGATAAAATACTGGTTCATAAAAGCTTTGAAGTCTACTAAACAAATGTCAAGAGGTACAGGAAGACTGAAAAATATCATCTCAGGCTGATGTATTCATTCATATTCAAGTGTTAATACATTTAACTCCAGGGTTATTCTGACACCATAAAAAAAACTTTCAGAGGGTATAGAAATAACAATAAAACAGTCTGAAGGCTATAAATTCCTCGTGCAATTTTAAAAACAAGTTTTAAAAAGAATAAAAATAGAACAAAAATTTGTAACAAGAACATTAAAAGTCTTTGCTATTTTTAGCCAGTCTTTAAAACCAGGTTTTGCCTGAATGTTTTTAAATTGTTCCAAGAAATAAATGTTACATCTTCTCTTGTGACTAAAGTAGTTTTTCTAGGTTAAAATATATAAAATATATAAAATATAAATATAGGGTAAAGTGTCTCTAGAATTGAAATCACTCCCTGATGATTACCCAGGCACACAGGCACACACAAACACTCCTTCCTTCCTTCCTTCCTTCCTTCCTTCCTTCCTTCCTTCCTTCCTTCCTTTTTCTTCTGGGGGTGTGACATCAAATACAGAGGTTTTTGTTTTATTCTCATATTCAAATACTTCATTAATTGACAGAAAGTAAATTAGGGTTATCAGTTGGTGACTGGATAGTCTTTTTCAATAAATCAGTAAGGTTACTAATTTACAGGAATTTAACAGTAGCATAACAATAAAACTTACCCTACCCTATTCCCAAAATATGTTGAAACAAAATAATTGAGGAGGAAAAATAAGGAGTAGATATTTGTGTGAAATGACTTATAGGTATAGTCTTGGCACTGATTACAAATGTTTTTAAGTATCCTACTCAGCACCGGGAGGAACCCACCACTGAGATGGATGTTCTCCATTCAAAGTGGGTTAGGGCATGAGAAAATTATGGGAAGTTTTGATGTACATAGAAAAACATAATCTGCTTTGTCCATTATCTACTACTAAAATTTCAATCTATCTAGTTTATCTCAGTTGCAATGTTGTTTTTTTAAAAGATGACATCCTAGAAATATTTGGACAACAGTTTTAAATCCAGTTAGAGAACCACTGTAAAGATTGGGTTCATTCCTATGAGTCTCAGTTTTACTGATAAATGCTATAACAGAGCTCTGCTCAATACACATCTGTTACATGTTTATGAACTAAGTGGTTCAACGTGTAAGGAAATTTCATCTGCTTGATGTGTTCCAAGCACTGTTTTAATCCTCTGTTGAGAACTGAGTTGAGAACCATTATCAAAATAATGCAGAGTTACTAAGAGGTAGAAATTTTTTTATTATGAAGAAGTATCATGAAGAAATTGTCGTGTTTGTACACAATATATAAACACCCCCAAAAGAAGAAAGGACTTCCTGAGTCTTCTCAGTTGAAATTTCTAAATGGAAAGGACCTAGCATGTGCTCCTCACATTTATGAGAGCCAGGTTTCAGTAAAGCACACCAGATCATTCCTCTCAACCATTAATGAAACATGTGTAAGGAAGCCGTCATTATAAACTGACCTCTGGCATTCAGTAGAAGTAGCCAAAATCTTGGGCCTCTGATGGTCCAACGATCAGGACTTGAGGCTGGGTGCAACAATGCTGCAAAACAGCATTAGCACCAAGTACTGGGTCTGTATTCCTCAAGAGTGGCCCAACCATGGTCATCCATCGTATCTCCAACCATTGCTAAATCAATTTTCCTGCCTGACCTTAACCTCCTTGAGGCAAATGCAATGTGCATACAATCTTTTAAAACAGCGTTCCCCAACCTTTCCGGATTTGCGGACTGGCGGGGGGGAGGGGATAGTTCAGCATGAACAATGGGCAGCTCTATTTAACAGTAACAGAGTTGGAAGGGACCTTGGAGGTCATCTAATCCAATTCCCTGCTCATGCAAGAAACTTGTACTAGGGATTCGAACCGCCGAACTGCCGACCTTTCTGATCGACAAGCTCAGTGTCTTAACCACTTAATCAGGCAAGTGGAACTGCATACACGCACATGCTTGCCTGCTGCTTCCGCGGCCCAATACTGGGCCGCAGCCTATGTAAAATGATAATGACAGATTATAATGATCGTGATAAAATAATAGTATCTGACATGTAAACGTTAACCAAGATTTTACTTGGGTACTATAGATTTATATCATTCGAAATGCTATCATGTGTGGAACAAATTTTTATTTGCAAAGCAGAAAATTTTTAAAAAGGGCTCCTAACTACAAAAAGTCTAGAATGGAAATTCGCATGTGCCTTTCTTATTCAAAACTTATTTAGAAGAAGTAGAAGAGTAGAATAAGTTGATGAAATAAATGAAACAGAGCAATAAATATTATTTTCTTTGTGACTCACATGTACAGAAAAGCCTTGATCTCTTTTTACTCACAAATGACATATTTAGAAATATTTTTAGAGAAAGGTACATAAGACATAGTAATCACTCATCAAAAAGTTCAAGTTCCAGAACAATTCATTGCTAGTCATATAAACAAATAAAAAAATTTGAAACGGTATTAATTTTATAGTTGAAAGTTGCAATCCTATGCAAACCTGCTGGGAATAAATCGCACTTCTCAGTTAAGTTCACTACAGTTTATTTTTATATGTATACAACGGGACTATGAGGAACATATGAATATGCAATTAACTCTTCTGCTATAAGAAGAAGTATGAAAGGAGAAAATAGAACAGCATGAATTAAATTCAGCTAATTCGACATTGGATTTAACTCTATAAATACAAACCATAAGCTGTTTTTCCTGAAGGCAAAATAAGTTAGGCCAATTTTAGACTAAATGGCCTGCGTTTGGAAGAAATGAGCCTATCAAGTATATAACAGATAGTGCTTAATGGTTGACAAAATGCCAATTTTAAATTGATCTGTACACTGTACAATATGCAGAGTTAAACCTATTTAAGATACATGTACCATAAATACTGTCACAATCAGTGAAAACAACAGAAGGGGCAAAATATTTTAGACTTCCTTGTTAAAAACACATAGGTATCTTCAAAGCTTATCCTGAAGATTTAACATGTTTTTCTCAATTTCTCTGTCCCCCCCTCCCCCGCCCTGTTTCCTTCTTCCTATATATTCATTCACATTTGTTTCTCTATTTACAGTACATCTCCACATTCTTACCCATACCGACTCCCATTTTTGTCTGTGGAGTTGTTTGTTCTGTCTATTTCATTTAGGGGCAAGGTCCAATTATATTTAGAAGTATATAATCCTTTATTGATAAGGATGACACATGAGAAGTTTCCAAAGCTTCCAAATGTTGAATAACACACACACACACACACACACACACACACACGCACAGTACTGACCTAAAGTACAACATTTAGTAGAAAACAACTACAAGTAGTCCACAACTTATGACCACAACTGAGCCCAAAATTTATGTTGCGAAGCTAGACATCTGTTAAGTGAGTTTTGTCCCATTTTACGACCTTTCTCTGTTAAGTGAATCACAACATTTATTTATTTTATTTATTTTGTCGCATTTCTATGCCGCCCAACTCCCAAGGGACTCTGGACGGCTTACAAGAAAGAATAAAACAATGCAAACAATCCCATAAAAATAGTTAAAAGAAAAACATTAAAACTTTAAAACTTTAAAAACGTTAAAACACATGCACTCCAATTCGTGGCCGGGTCTTGCAAGATCATTATAACAAGATCAATGGCCCCAGGCCTGCTGGAAGAGACAGGTCTTCACCGCTTTGTGGAAGACCAATAGGGTGGGGGCGGTCCGGACCTCAGGAGGTAATTGGTTCCAGAGAGTCAGGGCAGCCACAGAGAAGGCCCTCCCCCGCGGGCCCGCCAGCTGACATTGTTTAGATTGACGGGACCCAGAGGAGACTGACTCTGTGGGATCTTACCAGTCGCTAGGAGCTATGTGGTAGAAGGCGGTCTCGAAGATAGCCTAGCCCTGAGCCATATAGGGCTTTAAAGGTAATGATCAACACCTTGAATTGCATCCGGAAACCAATAGGGAGCCAGTGCAGCTTGCAGAGTTGTTAAGTTAGTTACATGTTTGTAAAGTGAATCTGTTTACCTGTTGACTTTGCTTGTCAGAAGGTTGCAAAAGATGATCACATGATCCCAGGACCCTGCAACTGTCATAAATATGAATCAGTTGCCAAGGGTCTGAATTATGTTCATATGAACATGGGGACGCTGCAACGGTTGAATGAAAAATGGATCCTAAGTCACATTTTTCAGTGATGTTGTAAGGACTGTACAAATCACTACAAAAGTGGCCGCATTACTTTTGAGCATTACCAGAATCCAACACCTCCTTCAGATTCTGTTGAAAATCCAGAAGCAACTTCCATTAAAATTACTTTTCTATATATAATCCACAGCAAATTAAACACATCAAGTAACAACCTACACAAAGCATATGACAATTATTTCAAGACAATTTTTTTTCCTTCAAAAAAGCATTGGCAAGTCTTAAAATAAAATAATGCTGAATCTGCATTTGCAGTTGCTGGAAAACACAGATCTCAAACGTCTAATTAAGCTTTTCTGCACAAGAACCCCCTATTTCTTCCTACTTTGAAATATGGGATAACCGTCAAAAAAAAAAGAAAGTAAGAAAAAGTCCTTTGGTGCTGTACATTAAAAATGTAGCTTCCACACTAATCAGGACAGACTTGGCCAAGTACATGTTATATGCAAAAAATAAGAGAAAGGGAAAGAGAGAAATTGCAAATTTAAACATAATGACTGAAAACGTATAGTTATTTCCTTTAGTAGCAGACAAATGCAAAGAACATTTTCAGAACAGCAGCTCTTTTGTTCTTGCCTACTGTATTATGTTATATTTATACAACTGCGGATCAAGTAGTTGATTAAATGCACCCACAGCACGGTACTCTTCCTGTATCAAGATAATACATAAAGTAATAAGAAGCTCTGGAAAACATCTATAGTTACAGTAAAGAGAAAATAATGTATAAGATCTAACAGAAAGGTCCTTACGTCACTGTAATTATTACACTTTTTTAACATTACTGTCAAAATGTACATGTACCTAATTATATCCTTATGGTACTATGTTTTTTTATTCATTTTCCCCCTTTTAAATAAAAAATGAAGAATTTAAATCCCAAGAGCTCCCAAATATTTAGGTGTTTTAAAACAGCATTCATGTGTATATTGCTTTTCTTTAGAATTGATCCTTCCCCACTTTTTTTGGCTTCTGCATTCAAAGCAATGTAATAAATTGCTTTAAACCCTAATTGTTCTACCATTCAGACAGAGGTAGGTTTCAGCAGGTTCTGACCAGTTCTGTAGAACCGGTAGCAGAAATTTTGAGTAGTTTGGAGAACCGGTAGTAAAAATTCTGACTGGCCCCGCCCCCATCTATTCTCTGCCTCCCGAGTCCCAGCTGATCGGGAGGAAATGGGGATTTTGCAGTAACCTTCCCTTGGAGTGGGGAGGGAATGGAGATTTTACAGTATCCTTCCCCTGCCATGCCCACCAAGCCATGTCCACCAAGCCATGCCACATCCACCAAGCCACACCCACAGAACCAGTAGTAAAAAAATTTGAAACCCAACCACTGCATTCAGAGATTAACTGTCTCTCTGCTTTCAGATGTTTGCAGCTGCTAATATAACAGGTTAGATTATCCTAAACTGTACTTACATGTGTGTGGCTATGATTAAATTCTGAAAGAAGTAATCAAGGGTTTAATTAAAACTTAGCTGGCAACTTGTACATCTAGTTCCAACCTAATCTTTTCTGTATCTTTGATTCATCAGATCTTTCACTGTGTCATTCTCCTCTTGATCTGGAACATGCTTCCCTTTAGCAGTGCCTAATTTCATCTTTGCTCAGCCATTTTTCTCCTTCTCCTCTCAACCAGTTCCAGCCAGGTTTACACTCTACCAGCTCCTTAGCCCATTTCAACTCCTCCCATCCATCAGAGACTGTATGTATTTGAGAAAACATCTAATTCCATGTCCCAAAGTTCTTTTCCCAGTGTCATATACAAACATGTAGAGTTTGTATGTCTGTGAGATGGTGTGACAAGAAAGCAGGCAGTGTTTACCTTTTCTATTCTGCCATACATCTGCAGAATAAATTCTTTATTTATAATTTAGATTTATAGAGTGCCCAACTCAGGAACGATTATTTTATTTTATAGCTTCCTGACATTTGTAGCCACCACTGCAAAGTAGCTTTTCTTTTCGAAGTAGCTGTGAAAAATGCAGAAATGATTTTAACAATGCTCTTCTTCCTGGCAAAAACACAGACACACACACTGTATTTACATACATACGGAGTGGGTTCACACATTCTGCTAAGACATAATGTGGTTTCTTTGCTTATGTCTCAGTATGAATCCTGTCACTGTGGTTTGTCATCATTTTTTTACAACATAGCACATTCTGCATCTGATTGCAGCTTATTCTATAAACCATAATCATTGTCAGGCATTTACTCAGCCACTCTATCGATCGGCACTCTCCATGCCCTCTGTCTCACACCGCCTTCTTCAGATCCGCCATGGTCAACCTAGTGTCATTCTTTATAGTGTCCA
Source organism: Stegonotus admiraltiensis (assembly GCA_032468215.1). NCBI lineage: Eukaryota > Metazoa > Chordata > Lepidosauria > Squamata > Colubridae > Stegonotus > Stegonotus admiraltiensis. The sequence goes on along the minus strand of JANHZT010002096.1, from coordinate 27,480 downwards.
GCCAACTATAAAGGATGATACCGGGGCTCAATAAACGACTGGTAGACAAATTAAACCACACAGAAAATGGGGAAAATATCCATACCTTGCCATTCCAAGACTGGAAAAGTTCAATGGAACTATCAAAAGATCAAGCCGGGAAAAGGGATGTGTACCCAGCAGATCATACGCCGCAGAGAGGCACTGAGGAAGCAGGTGGAGTAAAACCCTTTTGCAGGAGTCCTTAAGGCACAGAGGAGCAAAGATGCGATGAGGAATAATAACCTGAGCAGAGGTGATAAGATCTTGGAAGCGACAAGGATATGGAGTATGACCGCAAGCCTTTTCTAATAACCTGGCGGAGACAAAGAAGTCATTGAATGTTGATTAAAAAAAAAGAAGAAGAAGTTATGAGCATTTGAAGAAAATTCAGCAAAAAGTAGCAAAGACGCTTGTGTTATTTGTTCATATAATGTTAACAGAGAAACATCTGGATCAGAGAACAATTTCTTGCCTTTGATAATCGTTTTCTTTATCTGCTATACATACAATCTCAGAATCTCATCAAGGCATGAAAAATGTGGTTGAGTAAGTTTTTCAAAATTATTGCTAGTAGCTCTGCAAGGATTTCAAATATTGCTATCTTTTGTCTCACCATCACTTGCCTGTCACCTCTGCAAATTTAGGCAGTGAAATAATCTTAATGCCCTAAACTACTCAATAAGCATGATCACCTCAAGCTAGGATGCTCTTAGAGTTTATCTGTTGAAAGAAATTTTTATCTTTTAAAGTTTTTCCAGAAGAATGTGAAAATTAGTTCTTCCACAGACAGTGAAAACCATCATGATACCAAATCTGATAATTATAAAAACAAAGGACAGATTTATTTATTTTTTTAATTTTTGTTTTATATGCCGCCCTTCTCCGGAGACTCAGGGAGGCTTACAATGCATTAAGCAATAGACATCATACTTTTGTATATTTTTATACAAAGTCAGCTTAATTGCCCCCACAAACCGGGTCCTCATTTTACCCACCTTAGAAAGGATGGAA
>JANHZT010002096.1:0-11286 GCA_032468215.1 Stegonotus admiraltiensis | reverse complement strand
AGAGCTGAGCTCACGTGCCCACCGATATGGCTCTGCGTGCCACCTGTGGCACCCGTGCCATAGGTTCGCCATCATGGCTCTAGGTAGTTAAATTGCATTATATTATTCATTTGATGACATCAAAATCTACTGGCATTTAATTTTAAGACAGCAAGGTCTTGTTAAATTGATCTAAAAGCAAGAAATAAATCACAGTAATTCTATACCATCCTCACTTACTACTTCATTCACAGCTGCCAATGTTAGGGAATATATTCATATATATTGTTATTATAGCACATATTAACCATATTCAGGGGGCAGAAGTGGGAGCTGGTGTGAAGGGCTATACTGAGCTGCCATTTCCTAGGAATGAGGGAGCACATTCTAGAAATGAGGAGAGGGAGACAAGAGGCAGCACAGCACAGAGATTAATAGGAGACAGAGAAAAAGAGTTTAAATAGCTAAACCTTGGACTCTCCCAGGGTATATTTATTAGGCTGAGGGTAGTAAGAGTGTAATCTGGCAAGATTCTATCTGTTATGTATAAACAAATAAAGAAGTGAACCCTGGCTGAATATATTCCACATTGTTCTTGGGCTTAGCTTGACACAAGCTAAGGACAAGAGATTGGAAATAGAAATTGAGGACAAAAGACAACTGGGGGAAGGCCAAGGCTTGTCTAGTTATATGGACAAAGACTGTCAAAAAGACATATTCCATCAAGCTGCAGCACAAAAAGAGAACAAATTAGAAATCAGGTCCACTCTACTGAAAGCCAAATTCTATTTGATTTTTCTTCCCTTTAGCTGTTTAGTTTAGTACTGTAAAATTAGGTTCAGTTTATGGAATAAACTGCTGTAAGATTTCACACATGTTGGAATTACAAACTCTTATTTACAAACTACATCGGCTGCATTCAGAAAATATGCTAAGTCAAAGCCAAAATAATTACATTATCGTTCAAACAATGGCTGCATTCCATACATTTACCAGTGTGTGCTTATTTAATTCATTTTTTGAGTTTGTACACTTTGAACTGTACAAGAGCTAGATTTACACGTGGGCTAGGTTAAAATGGAGATTGCGTGTCTGTAGTTCAGTGCTTATGAGAACACAATTCAATATGAGAATATAAGTTAATAGGTAGCACAGGATGTGTGATTAGCTAATTCATTACCTCCTATTCCCTTTGCATAACTACAATAAACCCTAACCTCTTTTGCTGCACTTCCAAGAGAATAGCAATGTAGAAGATTGATGCCCAAAGGGTACATTTTGGCTTAGAATGTAAAAGGATTTTTTATAATTTTGTAAGCTGCAGTTTATGATTTAGCACCTTGAATAAACTTTTTTCAAGGTTTTAATCCCTTTTGCATAAGGAAGCTAAAACAGCTTTCTTTCAACATTCATTTGGCACTTGGATTAGTCAAGTTTTAAGGGTCCCTATGATGTGTATTGATGACTTTTAATAATATTAACTATTGCTGAAATTTTGTTTTAGTCTTTTGCATTTGATTTTGTTGTACTAAACCCAAAGGCCATTAGGATTCAAGCAAGTTGTAACAAATAAAACAAATGTTCAACATTTGTAGATTATTAAGCAAACCATTACTTGTTGCACCATATGAACCATGTCATTTATTTTGAAATCAGCACTACTTTGTTGTAGAAAAACATGGGTTGGTACCTGGTTAGCTACAGAATATTCTTTCATTGGCATCAACCCAACATGTTTCATCTACATGGGAGAAACAGCAAGCGATGCCCATTTTGTGGAAGTGGGGGAGGATGAGGCATAGTGGTACTGGTTTTTATGGCTAGAGTGATCCTATGGAACAGATACCCAACAGATACGCAGCAAGTATCAGGAGAGCTTCCATTTTTATTGCCTTTTAAAAGCTGCTCAAAACATTCCAGAATGCATCTGGCCCTTGATTCCATCTTAGCTAGGATATGATTTGGTTTTATTAATTAAATGGTTTTCTATGTTTTATTGGTTTTGGGAGTTTTTATTTATCCTGTTTCATTGCATATTATAAACTGCTGAAAGTCTATAAATGTGATCAATCAATCAATAATATACTACACCTTAAAACCATGGATATGTGTGTGTGTGTGTGTAAATACATACCGGTACATATATGCACATACACACACACACACACAACACATATAGACATGTAAAGATAAAGAAGTCCCTGTGGATTTTACCCCACTAGTCATTGCCAACTATAGGGGCCGGTATTCATCTTCATTTCAAGGCCATTGATCCAGTGCTGTCCTAAGACATTTCCATGGTCATGTGGCCAGCATGATACACAGAGCGCCATTACCTTTCCAGTGAACTGGTACTTATTTATCTACTCGTACTTGCATGTTTTCGAACTGCAGCTTGAAAGCATATACAGATAGATAGACAGATAGACAGACAGACAGATAGATAGAGATAAAGATATAGAGATATATAGTGATATACTATATTTAAAAAAAAAACAGGGTCAAACTACTTCCTGGAATGGCAGTCAGAATTAGGTATTTATTCTACTTTTGCTACTGACATTATTATCCACCAATCCTTGATGTTAGTTTTATAGAATTGGAGGCCGAACCATATTAAAATTTAGATCATAAGTTTGTGGGTAAAAGCGGTTTCCTTTTTAATATTTGTAGGTAAGCTATTCTTCAATGTCTTTGGGGTACTTAATTAGAGAGACATAAAAAATTTGCATTGAAGGGAAAGTGAATTCCTTCAAAAAAGCAATTAAAAGTAGCACTCCATGTGAAAGTGGTTGAAACTACTGGAATGACACTCAAGTGCAAGCAGACAGAAAGCCGAAACTTCATGGAGAAGCTGAGAAAGCATCAGTTTCACCAAAAATGTCTGTACTTTTTATTACAATCAATATGTTAAGTCTTAGGACCATGATACCAGCATGTAAAAATCTAGACAATCCCTAGGTGACAGAAGAGAATTGCAGGGAACACTAACTCTTTGCTGCCCTCTAGTCACTGATAATAAACACTTTTTCTCCTCTTCTTAGCAGTTGGGAAAGAACAGGATGAACTATCAGCCCAGAAGTCTTCAGACTCTTCCAGAGTCCTTTTCACTTCCCACGTTATATATGAAATATATGAAGGGTCTGCTTCTACTTCCTTCTTGTTTATTGCCCATGTTTCTTCCTGGGCAATGCAATTTCATCCCCTCATCCCTGTGCTTTTTGCAAGATCTGTCATGGAGGGAATTTAGCATGACTGCATTCTACTCAAGTGATTGCACAAAGATGACAAATGCTCCCCTAAAGAGTAAGCGCCAGAACATTTTACTCGCCCTTTACACATCACTGGAAAGTTAAGCTCGCCCCACATAATGAACAACCACTGCTGACTCAGGGAACCTGATTTTCCAAAACGACACCTAAAGGAACAACACATGTAGGGTTTACGTAACACATGAGCTAAATAGGGAACTGGTTGCTTTGTGGGTCCATGAGTGGGGAGAACATAACCAATAGAGAGACTGTGTGTGCTTATGTTTTGTGTGTGTGTGTGTATGTATGAGAGAGAGAGAGAGAATATGAATGAATGGGCAGGTGAAGGGCATATCACCAGTTCTTCAGCCCACTGCCCTGCTCCCTCTGCAGAGCCCCCGTTAGCCCCCGTCCATCCAATGCATTGCCCAGAGAATCACAGGAGGAGATGCACAAAAGGTAAGCATCCTGTGGCTGTCAGAAAGCATCTGCCAGAAGCTGCTGTTCCTTTCTTCCCGGCCCCTCTCCGGCTGGTTCAACCAAAATCCCCACCGCAAATTCAGGCAGACAGTAAGTGGCAGCTCTTGGCGTGACAGAACCGAGTCGGGAAACGAACAAAGACGACCGATCGCACTCTTTCCACGGGCGGCACCTGGGGCTGTATCGACCCCCTGTCCGGTGCCCAGCTCAGAAGGTTCTGCGCACGTCCCACCCAGTCCGTCCTTTAAATCGACAAGCTCATCGGATTTGAGTTGGGAGAGGGGGAGACAAATGAGGGCTCCTCTCTGCACAGGCCAGTTCAGGAAGGTAGGGCGAGGGAGAAGACGACAGGGGGTCTTCCACAGTGAAATGGGAAAAGGAAATTATGGCCACATTGGAATAAAGGGGGTCTATGTCCAAAAATATTTCCCCACTCTTCCCGCCGCTCCCCCCCCTCCTTTATAGTGATGGAACCGGCCGGAGGCCGCCCTGTCACAAGAAGACCCCGCACCCCGCGCTACAACCATCCTCGGCGCGTGCCGCTCTTTACCTGGCGCACCACCAGCGACTTTTAGTTGTGTTTTTCACCCCGCTCGCCTCGGGTGTCAGCGGCGAAGGCTGCGCTTGATGACGTCAAGGATTAAGCCCCGCCCTCCCGGCTGTAACTCGACCGGGAGGCTTTGCCTTGCTTGTTTTTCCACCGCGGTTGTGATTTCTTCAATTTCGAGGAGCGAAAGTTAACGAAGCAAAGACCCAGATTGTTGTGCTGGGTTCGAAACTGCTTTTTGTTCGGGGAATTCTACTCGCAGCTGGCTAGTAAACCCGAGAAAATAGAAATCATACGTTCAGGAGAAACACAACCGCATATATTTTATGGATCATAATCTTTTTTCTGTAGCCCATACGGTTCAATGCCCATACAAGAGAGGTATCAGCAGATACAAGGGAGACCTAGCTTTGACAGACAGACTTTGTCACTCTCTCTCACCTTACCAACTTCCCAAGACTGTTGTTGTGGAGAAAAGTAGGAGGAGAAAGGTGTATTGGATATATTTGCCGTCTTGAGTTATTCATAAAAATAAATGTGGGATACAAATAAATGCTCAATGAAAAAATAATTGTTGCATCTCTATAAAGGAATGAAAATAGAATAGTAAGAATGGAGCAAAGTACCTGACAAAGTACTTTGTAGTCCAGTACTCCAGTACTCCAGTCATCATGAAACGATTTAAGTAAATAACAGTTTGCTGGATTTAAATGTAATATTTTCTATGGTCTAATAAACCTATACCTACAAGCCATTTTTTTTTCAAAAAAGGCTTGTCTTGATAGATCCACCCATTACAGTTTAATGTTATGTGTGAACTTGGGCACTATTGGCTGCTTAACAAATCAGGATTAAAAGGCTTGTTTCAGTGTTCAGTATGAATTAGACCAGTGATGGCGAACCTTTTTGGCACAGAGTGCCCAAACCGGAAGGCACACACACCAGAGCACCAGAAATCCAATGGCCAGTGTGCATGCGCACCTCGGAAACCCAACAACCAGCTGGCTGATCTGGGTGATGGCGCATATGCCCACAGAAAGGGCTCTGTGTGCCACTTCTAGCATGCATACCATAGGTTCGCCAACACGAAATTAGACCATACTTCTATTTAAAAACTTCTAATCCCATTCACACTGGGAACAAAGAAGGAAGACAATCATATTTCAGTTTCCTAGTCTATGTACAGATTGAGACCTGAAATTAATTAGATACCAAATCTATTATTAAAAAATCTCTATTATTAAAGAATCTCTATATACAAACAATTAAGTTCTAGGTTAAGTTTGCCCTTTATTATAGCACTCTAGTTAAGTGCTATAATCTAGCACTCAACTAGACTGAAAAAACAACCTTCAGGCCCCCCATTAAAAACTTCCATTCTTGCTTGTACAGCTGCAGTACATCAGAATTTGCAACTCCTTTTCCATATTTAGACCAATCATCCACAAGAAATGATAATACAATATAATTCCATTCTCAATTTTTAAAAAAGGGCGGATTCTGATTTTAAGCTAGCCAAGTTAAACAGCTATGACGTTTCTGTAGCTGGCTTGTTCCAGGGTTAGATAGAGGCCACTAAAGAAAACCCAAAGACAGAGAAGGCTTGAAGAGAGCTTACTACTGGTAACTAATTAAGACAGGATTACAACTAGAACTGTTGGAGTACATTGGATATAACTGCAAACATTGCAGAGATTGGTGAAGAACTCAACAAAATAAAACTGAGTAGTTTAAAGAAAGAGAAAAATGAAATACTGTGGAGCAAACTAATTTCTTCCAGTTAAATGAAGCTTTGCACACCAAACCAAGCTTCTTTATTCAAAAAGAATGAAAAAATGTAGGATGGTAGTATTTGGATGTTTCTCTGCTACTTCATAACACAGTGCCCTCTCCACCAATCATCAGTATATGAGGGTCCTACAAAATACTTGCAGAAAGCTAAAAGAGTTTTGCCAGATAGCTTTTGTCAAAACTCTCCACCTTTTCCATCCTTTATTAAGAAGAATGCTTGACAGATGATTCCTACCAGCTTATGTTCTTTGATGGGGAGGAAAGGAACCAAAGTCAAGTGAATCTACCAATCCTTTAGCAACCCGTGCCCATGTTATATAAGGACAGTATCATTTCCAGGCAATCCTAGAGAGGCAGGCTATTTTTTAAGGTAAATATTAAAAACTTGTGCTTCACTCATTTGGCCTTTCTCTAATGTTTTAAAGTCTTACCCAACCCCCTTTGAGCTGACTAAAAACAACACTAAAATTTGTTACTTCTTTTATTGTTATTCCAGATCGTTTTGGCCATTACTCTGTTTTTGAGTTGCTTTGGGTCCTGTCCAGGGGTGAAATTTATTTACCTTTCCTACTGGTTCGCCAATGTGCGCACGCTGTCATCTATGCATGCGCAAAGCCTGTGTATACACACAGTGACTTAAAAAGTCACAAAAAAGCGACATCATGATGTCTGCATGCATAGGTGGAGCCTCCCACAGCCACCACTACCGGTTCGCCCAAGCCGGATAGAACCGACTAAATTTCACCCCTGGTCCTGTCTAAGAAAAACATGACACCTGAAGGGCCTTGTCCTATTCTTGATAGTCTTTTCCCATAGATGAGAATGAGAGACATAGCCTAAAGCCATGATGGAGAACCTATGACACAAGTGCCAGAAGTCATCTCTCCGGGCACGCGAGACATTGCCCATTGTTCTTCTGGGTTCCAGCACACCGGCCAGTTGGTCTTCATGCACGAGGGAGTGCCAGAAACCTAAAGAGCAGCTGCCCGGTGGACATGTGTGTGTCAGGAAGATGATCTTCCGGTTTCCCTGGTTTTTCAGTTTCTGGCACTCATGCATGCACAAAGACCAGCTGCCCAGTGCACATGCCAGTGCCGGAAACCGGAAGATCATTTGCAAGAGCAACTGCTCCTTTGGTTTCCGACGCTCCCGCGCATGTGAAAACCAGCTGGCTGGTGTGCCAGAACCCGGAAGAGCAAGGGAAGCAGAGCTGCCAGCCAAGATGGGTGGCCTGGGACTTCCCTCCTTCCCCACCCAAGCAGGCTTCTTGCACAGCCCCAGACCTTCAGCCTGCTGCACCGATGCACATCTGCGGTCCGGAATGCCTGGCCGGCTCGGGCGCATGGAGCAGCATGGTAGCATTTGCTGGCTGAGTGGCCAGCTGCTCCACCAGCTGCTCCTGCTGCCGTGAGGGGTGAGATGCTAGAGCAGCCAGGAGGAGGAGCCACCGTCAGGGAGGTGAACTGCCCCAGGTGGGCCGGAGGAGAGCGTAGCTCCTCATGCATGGTGACGCCACCAAGGGGTAAGAGGCACGCCGGCTGGGGAAGCAGGAAGATGCTGCTGAGGGGTAAGAGGAAGCAGCTGGGAAAGTGGGGGCTGCGCTGGCTTGTTCTTGGTGGCAGGCTGGTGGGCGCTTCATCCCGGCCAGAGTTGGGTCAAAGCTCTCCCGCCTGCTTGGCTCCCCAACCCGAGCCCCAGGAATGCCGATGTCCCTTCCTCCTGAGGCTGGGAAAGGACTCTGGCTTTCCAGCGGAGGGAGGCAGCATTCCCCACCCAATTTTCTCTTCCTGTCCAGGGCTGTGGAACCAGGTCATCAGTGGGTATGTCCTGCCACCCCAAGGGGGCCAGGGGTTGGGCAGGGAGGCACAAGGACCTTCAAAAGGCCTGGTGAAGCCAGTGCAGCACCAGACAGCTGGTCTTTGTGCACACATGCATGCCAAAAACTGGAAGACCAGGTGGCTGGCACACATGTGCATGCTGGAAACCGGAAGATCATTTGCTCTTCTGGTTTCTGGCATGCAGGTGCACATGCAGGCACTCACTCCCGTTTCAGCACACAGTGCCGAAAAGGTTCTCCAACACTGGCCTAAAGGAACAGTCTCTGCCTGCCACTTGTAAGAGAAACAAAGACACAGCGATGATGAATCAGTATCTTTCATCTTCCATTTATTTGGGTTCATTACTTAGGGAAACTATGTTTCCTGCTTCCTATACGATTATAATTTTTGATCAACCCTGGCCTGAGTGGAGCTAGAGTCTTAAAAAGACCATTCTGAACAATGTCAAACTGGCATTTTAGACAGCTGCAAGCAAAGAGCTGCTGATAAATGTTTTGACCAGAGAACAATTCAATTACTCATCCTACGGTGATGGGAACTAAATTTGGCTAATGGCTTGTGATCTCATCTTAACTCTTCCCATGCTGCTTTCTCTTCCAAACAAGCTGTCATAAAGCCGCAAAGCCAGCTCAGGAAGATAAAATATAATGTCCTATATTAAGGGTTAACTGGTCCCAAATAACAAACAAGCCTTCTGTATTTCATCAGAGGCTTTACTGTAAAAATGAAAGCAATATTTGCAAAGAGATTTACCGTAGCTGTTTAAAATTTTATAACCGTTGATGCATTCCCAGGATGAACACAGATCAGCTGGGGATGTTCTTGGCATTTCATATCCTGACCTTTTGCTATCATAATGGTAGAAAATGAAAGAAAGACTGAATCAGCATCAGAGGCAACACGTTTTACCTAATTATGTTGTCTCTTATACTTTATTTTTCAACTTCTGCTGAAAAATTAAATATGAATGTGATCAACCAGACGTGTTAGAGTCTGTCTGTCATGGAATATAGTATATGGATTTCTGTTTTTCCCTACCCCCTATTCTCTGGCTTGTGTCAAAGGTTTTCAACACTACTTTATTTTACTGGCTGATATTAATAACTGGCTGCCACTTAGGAAAATAAAACCAGGGAGCAATAAATAACCGTCTTGAAGTATTATTCTGCGATGGTCTCCTTTTTACAAATCTACAGAGCATGGAATAAATTTATTTGAAATATAGAACATGGGCTCTAAAAAGTATTTTAAATCTTCCAGGATCCAAAGAATTTCCTTATCGACAACCAAAGGCGTATTATTTAAACCAGGGATATCCAACCCTGGCAACTTTAAGACATGTGAATTTCAACTCCCAGAATTTTCCAGCCAGATATTCCCTATGACCTTAAACTTTAGGTCTTGCTTTTCAAACAGCATATCTCTTGGCTTATCACTCATTTATCCGATTTTTAATGTCCGATTAAAAATTACAGCATCTTGAAATATTTGGGTATTGTTAATTAGATACAAGCATAAACCTTCTCTGATTATGTGAGACTAATATGGTTCTTTGGAATGTAACTATTATATTTTTTTAAAAAAAGAATTGACAAATATCAAGTTTTGCACAATTCGTATGGTTCCACAATTACGGCTGAATGAATCTCATAATATTTGCTCAATCTTATATTTATAATTTTTTTAAAATAATCCACCTGGTAATCTCCCCTATTAATCCTATTCTGCCACAAGTTTTCTAGCAAATTTTAAGACCTGATTCACATATCAGTCACTGCCTTTGTTTTCCCTCAAACAATACTGACATTCATAACCCTCTACATAAATAAGGAAGAATAAAATAATTCCACTTTCTGTGTTAACTTAAACAGGAGGATCTATAGATTAGTATCACACAGAAACCTCTAGTGTTATGTGTATATAAACTGAACATTTACATGTTCCCATCAATCATACGAACACAAACCAAGATTTTTTTTCAAGTTATGAGAAGGGGAAATGAATGACTGACTGGTTGCTTAGTATTTGAAGTAAATATTTTGACTCCCAGATCGTTTAGATATGTATAGCTTCCAGGTGCATACCAAGTAGACATTTATGCCTTAAGGAACTTGAAAGGATTGGTTAAAGGAAGCATCATGTCAGAGACTGAGGTAGATGCTAGAGTTGTTAATAGTCAGATTTATATCATATATGTTTGTTATGTTCAACACATTTTGTATTTTACTTATTTTACCTTGGAAAAGTTTTACTTTCTTTCTCCTTGAAGTTAATACTATAAAAGTAAGTGGTGTTCACAGTGGCTTTTTCTGATTTTTTTATTTTTCTTGAACATAAATATATGGCATGTTTTATAATGTAGCATGCTCTTGAAAAGCTTATATGATATTTTTGATTTAAAAAATTTAACAAATATTTCAAAAGACACCAAAATAACATTATTATACCACAACCTGTCTTCCCAAAAAACCCTGCCATGGTACCTATGGCCTAATAGCCTAGCAAATCATTATAGTATTCAAATACATTTTATCAAATGCCACAGAAAAAGCATGCTAAGAAATAAAATCTACCTTTCCATATTATACTTGAACACAACATAGTTGTGCCGGAGCTTCCAATTTATGTATTATTATAATCCCTAAAGACAAGAACTGGTCTTATCATTAGTCAAAGTGAAGCAATTGATTGGGACTATCATTAAATGTTAACCTATTTTTAATTATTTAACTAATTATTGCTGCATTTTTATTGCAAGGAAGGATGAAAGGTACATGTGGAATTTTTGATCAGATTCTAAATTAATTCGATCCATAAACGGAAGGAAGGCTATAGATTCTTTAATTATTAATTTAAAAAATTATAGAATAACAGAATAACAAAACAGAAGGACCTAGAACAGAGACAAACTCTGCAAAAAGTGGGAGATAGAAAAGGTTTCAGAGCAACTTAATTTTGTCATCCCAAAGGTAGAAGAGGGAACTAGAGGGACAGCTATACTGGACCTAATTCTTATAGTATTAACAGAGAAGAAGTGATAGTCACTCATGATAGTCATGTATCACATATGACTATCACTCATGATAGTCACATATCACATGATATTCAAGTGATAGTCACTCATGCCCTCGTCACCTCTCGCCTGGACTACTGCAATGCTCTCTACATGGGGGTCCCCTTGAAGAGCACCCGGAGGCTCCAACTGGTCCAGAATGTGGCCGTGCGGGTAGTTATGAGAGCGGCGTGGCGCTTCCATATAACACCTCTCCTGCGTGAGCTGCACTGGCTCCCAGTGGTCTTCTGGGTGCACTTCAAGGTGTTGATTATCACCTTTAAAGTGCTCCATGGCATAGGACCTGGATATCTTCGAGACCGCCTGCTGCCACCGACGGCCTCCCAC